>JAVYIG010010525.1:0-68401 GCA_035222895.1 Strongylocentrotus droebachiensis | reverse complement strand
CACGAGACCCAAAATAAGGAAAATTACAAGTTCTGGATTTAAATGTTAAAAAAAAAAAATTAAAATTACTGTTTGTCTTCCATGTCTCTCCTCGGCTAAATCACTACCGAGTCCACCTTTTAGTTATTACAACTTAAATCTACATTGAACCAAAATAACTATACAGTGCAGGGGAAGGGAGGGGAGAAAGAAAGAAAAGTTCGCTGGTCGACCCGCGTTTAGTTAGTTAATACTCACACGACCGATTTGTTGGAGTTCATACCTGTTGGAGTTCCTACCTGTTGGAGTTCCTACCTGTTGGAGTTCATACCTGTTGGAGTTCATACCTGTTGGAGTTCATACCTGTTGGAGTTCATACCTGTTGGAGTTCATACCTGTTGGAGTTCATACCTGTTGGAGTTCATACCTGTTGGAGTTCATACCTGTTGGAGTTCATACCTGTTGGAGTTCATAACTGTCTCGTTGATACGGCTCCCGATGACGACGTGATTACGGACGTAGCTTTCCGCGACACGGCTCTCGACGGTCGATCAGCATCTGCGGTTCTCCCCACAATACTCAGTGGTGGATCCTGGAATTTTTACCGGGGGGGGGGGGTGGCACAAAATCGCATGGGGTGAAATATATGAAAAAAGATGAAGCGAAGCGGCAGCGGCGAGGCGTCAGCGTCGAGGGAGCGGAGCGACCAAGTGGGAGCGGGTCTGGGAGGGGCGTCATAACCCCCTCCCTGAGTAGGATTTTAGAACCACATTAGGCGCAGTCTTTGTACCGACTCTTTATCATTGTCTGAATTTTCAAAAATGTTTCTTTGTCCGATAAAAAGTCACAGTTCGTAGGGGAAAAAAATTGCCGGCCGACCGACATAATATATCTTACCGACTTCAAACTTCTGCATTGATATAGTACACGAGCATCGAGCAAGAATACCAATACAGCGGACCCGACACAGTAACATAATTATCTATGCGTATCTTTCTTGCCCCCTCGACGTGGTGTCTCCATCCAACATCCCCCTCTCTCTTTTACTCTCACCCCATTTCTTTTACTCCCACCCCTCTTCGTTCAGGCTCTTACCCCCCTCTCTCTCCTATATTTTATCACCCGTTTCTTTTGTTTCCTTTTTTCTCTTCTTTTTGTCCTTTTCTTTCTTTTCTTTCTTTTCCTGTCTTTCCTCTCCATCCTCATTTTCGCTTTTCTCTTTCTTTCTCATCTTCTCTTTCCTTTCTTTCCTTTTTTTTCCTTTTCTTTTTTAAAATCTTCTTTCCCTTTCCCTTTCATTTTCCCCTCGGCAGGCGCGCCGGAAGCAGTTTGGGATTGGGGGGGCAAACATTCCAGGGGGCTCACCTTCCAGGGGCAGTGACGTAATGAGAAAAAACGTTCGGAAGGGGGGGGCAGACGAAAAATCTGCATCACCACCAGTCTAACACGTTACTTGCAGGTCCCGCGGAACGTTTTTCAAAGTGGAGTATTAACGATCAGGTAGAGCGTAAATTGGCGTGGGTCCAGGGCATGAGCCTCGGCAGGGGGTCAAGGGGCTGAGCCCCCGGAAGCTCAGGGGTTTTAGGTATTTAATTACGGTCAGATGAGCATCCAGGGGCCCTCTTTAAGGCCATTGACGTGTTCCAGGGGGCAGAGCCCCCGAAAGCTCAGGGGTTTTAGGTATTTAATTAGGGTCAAATGAGCATCCAGGGGCCCGCCTTAGGGCCCTTGTTGGGGTCCAGGGAGCAGAGCCCCCGGAAGCTCAGGGGTTTTAGGTATTTAATTACGGTCAGATGAGCACCCAGGGGCCCGCCTTAGGGCCCTTGGTGGGGTCCAGGGGGCAGAGCCCCTGGAAGCTCAGGGGTTTTAGGTATTTAATTACGGTCAGATGAGCATCCAGGGGCCCTCTTTAAGGCCATTGACGTGTGCCAGGGGGCAGAGCCCCCGGAAGCTCAGGGTTTTTAGGTATTTAATTACGGTCAGATGAGCACCCAGGGGCCCGCCTTAGGGCCCTTGGTGGGGTCCAGGGGGCAGAGCCCCTGGAAGCTCAGGGATTTTAGGTGTTTAATTACGGTCAGATGAGCATCCAGGGGCCCTCTTTAAGGCCATTGACGTGTGCCAGGGGGCAGAGCCCCCGGAAGCTCAGGGGTTTTAGGTATTTAATTACGGTCAGATGAGCATCCGGGGGACCGCCTTAGGGGGACCAGCTTACGGGGGCGGAGCCCCCGTAAGCTCTGGGGTTTTAGGCATTTAATTACGGTCAGATGAGCATGTTTTATACCTTATTTGTGACATTGGCAGGTCACTTATTTTTTCTCTCCGTCTTTTTTTTTTTTTCTCTTTAACATACTTTTTCAAAAAGTGAGGTAAGGGGGGTGGGGGGCGGGGGGGGGGGGGGCGGGGGGGCGGGGGGGCGGGGGGGGGGGGCTCGAGCCCAGCCATTTTGCAGACCATGACATAAAGCCTTCTAAATAAGCGTATTTTTCGTCCGACTGTAATTTGGGAATTTCTTATTTGCCAACAAACGCATAAAAAGGTGTGACTTACAAAAGAAATGGAGAAAAAATACCGGAAAATCATGTCATAACAGCAACATTTGTAAATCACTGGTATCGAATAAGAAATACCCCCCCCCCTCCCCCCCCCCCCCCCCCCCCCAATCATTACGCCAGCGTTCAGGGGCTCATGTCTTCTCACCCCTATAACAACAAAAAACAGACACGTTTTCCCATTCTCGCACAATATGTCAACGATATGCGCGTATCGCTATTATACAGACCTCCATTGATCAATACCGTATAGGTGGCATGCGCAATGTTTAAGAAATTAAATTCCTGTGAACTTTCCTTTTCTTTGAATGGAATAATATGTGATTTAATTCAGGTTTTTATTATTGTTATGTTCTTTTGGGTTAAAAATACAAACCATGTTTACTCCTTTACTGCTTCTTTTTTTTTTTTTGGAGGGGGGGGGCGTTTTGGGGGGGCAAAAATGCGTTTTGCCCCCCCACTTTTTTGATTGGGGGGGGGGGCAACTGCCCCCCCTGCCCCCCCCCCCCCCCCCCACTTCCGGCGCCTATGCCCCTCTGCCTTTTCAAGGTTTCAAGTTTCTTTATTTTTTCCAAATTATATAACATAATCAAATGAATATGCAATATATAAAAATTCAATAACATAATATATATTAACCAAACATTTTACAAATGATTATACAATTATCTAAATAAATCATTTAAGATTGGCACAGTGGTAAAACATAATGGAGGAGTCTATTAAAAAAGCATGGCTTGTATTTGATAGACCCTTTGAGAATAAAAAAGTTACAAGTGCTCTGTAATATATATGTATTTTTCACGACGGCAGCGCAATTTTACCGACAATATCCTGACACGTGGAAAGTCGTTCCCCCACCCCCCCCCCCTCCTTTAGCGACGCCCCTGGATGTTATCCCATTATTATTTTTTAAGAAGTGCAATTCCTCATGCTCTCGTACCTCTCTTCTATCGTTGTTTAATTCTCTTTCATATTTTCCTTTCTCCTTTAACCCACAAAAATGTCTCTTTCCCCCTTTTTTTGGTTCTTCTTGTGCTTTTTTTTTTTTTTTTTTTTGGGGGGGGGGGGGCTACACACCTGGCAAGAGGGACCCCATAATATGTACACTGCAAAATTGCGTGCCCCCCGCCCCTTTTCCGTTAAGAAAACACCTTCTTATAATATCATCCCCCTTTCTTTCTTTTCCCTTCTCATTATTCTCCCTTTCCCCCTTTTCTCTCCTCCGACTTTCCCCCTTTCTTCCTTTTCCGTC
This sequence comes from Strongylocentrotus droebachiensis, assembly GCA_035222895.1. Classification (NCBI taxonomy): domain Eukaryota; kingdom Metazoa; phylum Echinodermata; class Echinoidea; order Camarodonta; family Strongylocentrotidae; genus Strongylocentrotus; species Strongylocentrotus droebachiensis. Next base: position 64,618 of record JAVYIG010010525.1, on the reverse strand, counting down.
TTTTCTCTCCTCTCTCTTCCCCTTTCTTCCTTTCCCTTCCTTTTTCTCTTCTCCCCTTTTCTCTCCTCCCTCTTTTCTTCTTCTTTCTCTCTGCCCTTTTCTTCCCTTTTCCCCTCCTTTTTCTTTCACCTCCTCCCCCCTCCCCCCCGTTTTTTTTTCCTGGGGGCACATGCCCTATGTGCCCCTTGAATCCGCCACTGAATACTCGACGCAGCTGGGAATAGTAATACTCGACGTAGCTGGAAATAGTTATTTCATGTCTCTTATTTGGAGGTCTAACTTCTCCGCACAATTGTATATACTTATAAACCGGAATCAGTTTAAAAGAAAAGGGTAAAATTCGAGAAGGGATGTTCAACATGGTGAAATTGTGACTTCAAGAGTATATCGACTCATTGCTTCTTCCTCATTTCCTTTCCTTCCAGAATACTCTATTTTGCTCTCCTATCCTCTACTCATTAGGCAATCATTAATTATTGTCCGCACACTGACCTGTCTCATTTACCTATCTAGAATCGCCCAAAATATTATTACCCCCGGTGCGAGAATTGTTTTGAATGTTACTCTATAATTTATAGAGCAGCCTCCTTTGCTATTTTGGACCTTCTTCTTTAAACATACTCTCGTTCAGAAACTTCTACCTACAAAAACACATTTATCTTAATTTATCAAATATGCTCCCTTTAACGAAATTTCACTTCGATCCACCCTTCTACATCCAGGGCCCCGTTGCATAAAATGTACCACTGATGGTAACTATGCCATCAATATTAACTACCATGGCAACATTACTCAACAGCCAATCAAATCAAGGTTTCCATGGAAGTTACGATTAATGGTAAAGTTGCCATCAGTGGTAAGTTTTATGCGATCGGGCACTGGTTCTTCTTTTTATCACATTTCTTTATTCCTACGAATGTCACCTTGTAAGAACTGGGTGACTTTAATAATTCCTTGTCTTCTCCTTCCTTTCTCTTATCCTTATTCTGGTTCGCTACCCCCCTCCAAATCTATATCACCCTAATAAACCCTCTCGTTCACTACATATATACATATTGATACAGGTATACATATATCCATATATGTATTTATATATATGTGTTTATATGTATGTATGTATACAGTTAACACCTAAATTATTCATACCCTTACTAAGTTTTGTAATTGTTAAAGTAATTTTTATCTGAAAAATTAATTTGTCCTGACTTATCTTTCTTGAGAATTAAAGCTTACATCTACAAGTATTTCAACAAAGGCCCTAATTCAACCAGTCCACCTTCCATTCTTGAGTTACGAAAAACACTTTTTTTTTTAAACATCAAGTTTACAGGTATGAATAATTTAGTTGTTAACTATAGTTAAATGTGTATATTTATCTGTTATGGTCGTTTATTTCTCGATCTTTACTTCACAATCTAGTTAAACCGTTGGCCCCCATCAAGTCTGCCGGCTACTTCTCAGTTACTAAGGACAGCCAGGGACGCCCTCTGATTGGCCACTGTCTAACTGATCACGTGATGAAGACAGTGCCAGCGAGAACCAAGCTCCGTTGCGCCGCAGAATGCATTCATGAAGTTGGTTGCAAGTCCATCAATTACAAAGACGGAGTATGCGAGCTGAATGAAGAAACACGAGCGAGCGTTCTTTCTAGCTACTTCTCCCAAAATGATGGATGCAGTTACTATGAGCTGATCTGAAAAGAAATAGAGAGCTAGCACTGTGTGACGAAGTCGGAGTTCTAATCTCTTTCGTTTATTTTTTGTTTTGCTTTTAAGAGACTATTTTAAGAATTAAAACGCTTATATTGTAGAAATTTACCTAAGCAAATTAAGCCTACTTTCCTTTCTTGTGATACTATTTTGAAAGTTGTATTTAAAACATGGAAATGTTATGTAATTATTACAAGTTTACAAATTCAGTCATCCTATTGCCGCATTGTTAATATCGCTGCCTCATAATTTTCCCGTTTCGGTCAATATTTATTATTAAACTTTCATGTGATCGACTTTAAATTATTTCAGAGGATTTGAATTTGCGTGTCCTCTTTTAGATTCGCATTTTAATGAGTCCATGGTACTTCATAGAAAACGTTGAACAATGAGTTTACATGTAATATCTTTCTTTTCTAAATATGACTAATTTTTCAAATTGATTTCTCTCTCGTAATTTTGGAATATCATAAATCACAAGGTGAAATTGATGATCATACTAATTTCTCCAACCTCTTAAGTACAACTTTTCTTAACTATTAACACTTTCTTTTTGGATATACAACTCAATACATTATGGTTTGGTATTGATATTGTTCTTGATTTGTTGATGTTGTTGTAGTAGTAAAAGTGAAGTCAGTGTTCATTATGTTCAGATTGCTGTGAGTGTTTAAAAACATCCTTGGTAGTAAATCATCAAAAACTTCTATAAGTATTTGTATCAATCAAAATGGTTAATGAGTTCCCAGACCTTTGTAGCTACAACTCACTACAACTACTTATGCTGTGTTTGCTTATCTAGTCGTGTGCGTTTTTTAAATTTTATTAAAATACTCGTTTGCATCATTTGCAAAACTTAATAAACCGATTTAGGCTATAAATATTATGTATGATATATAATTTATGCGGACTTAAATTTAAAGGAAAAAAGTATCGCTTTGTTATTCAGAGGATGAAGTCACCGGAAAATATCTAAATGTCAAAAGGGATCACAATGCATATACAATGTATATGCGCCCGTTGAACATGAGGTGTCATTTCGATTGTATTATTACCTGCGTGGGGTTAAGTGGATTGTGAGCCACAATGAAAGGGGTTCGAATCCCTGACGCAGTATAATATGTATTTTTATCAATTCCCACACCTTTGTAGCTACCAACTCACCGTTATCCTGGTCATGCTGTGTTTGCTTATCTATTAGTCTGCGTTTTTTTTTTTCTATATTGGAGACTCGTTTGCATCAATTGCAAGGCTTAATAATCTAATTTAGGCTATATATAAACTAATTTTTGCGGACTTATATGTGAGGGAAATAAGTGGCCATTTGTTATTGAAAGGATGAAGACACGTGACAATATCTAAAATGTAAAATGGTTATATACTCCCGTTGAACACATGGTGTCATTTCGATTGTATAATTACCTGCATGCATGGGGTTAAGTGGACTGTGAACCACAAGGTCCGGGATTCGAATCCCTGTCGCACTATAATAGGTAGGTGGTTTATGAGTTGCCAAACCTTTGCAGCTACCAACTCACCGTTATCTATGCTGTGTTTGTTTATTCATATTTTGTGTGCGGTGTTAAAAATTGTTTACATCATTTGCAAGGCTTAATATTAATGGTTTGTGAGTTCCCAGATCTATATAGCTACCAACTCAGCGTTATCCAGATTATGTGATGTTTGTTTGCTTAATAAATCAATGCATATACTACCGGCAAAATAATTTGCATGGACTTTAATTGGAGGAAAATAGGTGTCTCTTTGTTATTAAGAGGATGAATACACGTGACAATCACTAAATGTCTAAATGAATCACACTGCTTATATGCCCGTTGGACTCGAGATTTTATTATTTCGATTGTGTTATTACATAGCTGTTAAGCGGGTAAGTCTCAGGACTCTGAACCACAAGGTTCGGGATTCGAATCCCTGTCGCAATACTAACATCCTGTATCTGGAATATATTGTTGTGTGCCTGCAAATAAAAAATAATAATAAGCCAAACCAAAACAAAATGTAGAACCCTGTACTAAATAGATTATAACGACTTGTCCATTGTTCAGGCAAATATAGTAAGCGATCAAATTGATTAAATCAATTATGCGTAAATGAAAATGAAAACTGAAAAAGTGCGATTAGTTCTTACAGATAAAAATGCCAATTCGTGAATACATTTATAAGTCAGATCCCTGTCCTAAATAGGTTATAACGACATGTCCATTGTTCAGGCAAATATAGAAAGTGATCAAGTTGATTAAATCAATTATGCATAAATGAAAATGAGAACTGAGAAAAGTGCAATTAGTTCTTGCAGATAAATTGGTGCCCATTCATGAATACATTTATAAGTTAGAACCAAGAGTTTGTACATAATGCAGTACTGGAGTGATGTGTTCACAAGAACAAGAGGACTTAAATTTAGATAGGAAGGGAAATTTGATATGAATTCTGCAAATTCAAAGTAATTTATAAATGATTCTCACTGTTTATCTGTTGATACCTGAAGTCGGGCCCCTGGGAGCGATTTTTTTCTTCTTCACTGTTATGCTTTCAAGACTTTCACTTCAATCTTCACTTAGATCTATCAGCCGCATTCGATACGATTGATCATCAAATATTTATATCCCGTTTATTCAAAAGAACAGGTGTTAGGTCAACAGTGTTGTCCTGGTTTCAGTCATACCTCTCTGGATGGTCTTCCCAAGTTGACATAGCCGGCAAATTGTCAAACCTCACAACCATAGAATTTGGACTCCCCCAGGGTTCAATAGTAGGACCCATAGGATACTCAATTTATACTCTTCCTATTGGAGATATCGTCCGACATCATAGTATTAATTATCATCTCTATGCTGATGACATACAGTTATATGTTTCCTTTAATCCTACTCCAGGAGCTCTTGATAGCGCACTTATCAAACTTCAAATCTGTATTTCAGATATTAGGCGATGGATGGTAGTAAATAAGTTAAAATTAAATGATTCAAAGACTGAATTTTTTGTTGCTGCTTCAGGTCACAATCTGCGCAGTCTTCCAAATGTTCAGTTGGATGTTGGTGGCACACTCATTAGCCCTTCAAAAACAATAAGAAACCTTGGCGTTGTATTTGATTCTTGCATGTCGATGTCTCACCATATTTCTCACATCTGTAGTATGGCTACGTTTTATTTAAGAAATATTGCTAGAGTCAGAAGGTTTATTGACCAGTCTGCCTGTCATAACGCTGTGCGTTTTTTTAGTTCTATCCCGTATTGATTATTGTAATGGGCTTCTCTCTACCATTCCTTCAACTAAGTTGATTCGTGTGCAACGGTTACAAAATTGGGCAGCCCGATTGATATTTCAGGTTCCTAGGGACCATCCATCTCAGCCACTCTTGAGATCCTTACACTGGCTTCCATTGAAACAAAGAATAATTTTTAAATTACTCTTGTTTGTATTCAAAATATTCAATAATCAAGCTCCACAATATTTACATACCTGTTTGAATTTGTATACACCTGCCAGGGCATTGAGGTCAGCCAGTGATCCTCTCCGTCTCACATATTCAGTTACCCGCACATTAGCCGGTGATAGAACATTTACTGTATCTGCTTCAAAATGTTGGAATGATTTACCACTTAGAATCAGGCAGTCTCCATCAGTTCTTACCTTCAGAAAGGCCTTAAAAACATATCTTTTTTGCAATTTGTAGTTGTAAGACTGTTTTTTTCTAATTATATGTATTTATGTAATTTTTATTTTCATTCACTGTAAGCGCTTTGGGCCTTATGGGAAAAGCGCGGTATAAGTAATAATAATAATAATAATAATAATAATAATAATAAAGAAGAAAGGAAAGAAGGGGGGTATCAATTGCAATTTTCCCGCCAACAATTTGTTGATCGGGGGGAGGCAAAAGGCCCTTGACACCCCTCCCCCCTCGCCAAAATGAAGAGAGAAGGAATAAAAAGGGAAAAAAGAGAGCTAAAAGGGAACAAAAGAGAGGAAGGAGAAAAGAAACGCGTGAAAATAAGGAGAGATCAGTTGCAGTTAATCAGGCCAAAATCGTGTGAATCGGGGGCGGGGCGCGAAAGGCCTCCCCCATCAAACTTAAAAGGGAGAGATGGAAGGGAGGGAAAGGGAAAGAAAAGAAAAGGGGGAAAAAGATGCTTTTGCGCCCCTCTCGCTCCCCCCTCCTCTCCCTCAAACGAGACCAAGCGCCAGATACGCCACTGGACACCACTGGTGAACTGATGGGGGGGGGGGGGACCCTGGTTTATTTCTAATTCGATTTCAGTGATTTACAATTGTTGTGAAATGAGTTAATTTTTCGGAATATTTCCTAACTTTCGTATGCGTTTGTTGGAAAATGACAAATTCCCAAATATACAGTCAGGCAAGAATTATGCTTGTCTATGTAGAGGCCTACATGTCAGCGCCTGCGAAACGGCGGGGCTCGGGGCTCGATCCCCCCTCCCACTAATTATGCGATGTTTGTTTGCTTAATAAACTAATGCATATACTACAGTCAAAATAATTTCCATGGACTTTAATTGGAGGAAAATAGGTGTCTCTTTGTTAAGAGGATGAAGATACGTGACAATATTTTAATGTCTAAATGAATCACAATGCTTATATGCCCGTTGCATGGACACGAGGTGACATTTTGATTGTGTTATTACCTTTAGCAGTAAGCTAGTCTCAGGACCATGAACGACAAGGTACGGGATTCGAATCCCTGTCGCAATACTAACATCCTGTATCTGGAATATATTGTTGTGTGCCTGCAAATAAAAAATAATAATAAGCCAAACCAAAACAAAATGTAGAACCCTGTACTAAATAGATTATAACGACTTGTCCATTGTTCAGGCAAATATAGTAAGCGATCAAATTGATTAAATTCATACGTAAATGAAAATGCTAAATGAAAAAAGTGCATGCCATGACAAGTCATGCACAAGCACACTTAGCAAAATTAAGGCAATTATTCAGACTGATATTCATAAAGAATTCATTGCGATGATCAATGTAATTAATCATTTTGTGGCAAAGCGAGACTGAGGATGATCAGACCTATCTTGCACCCCCCCCCCCCCCCCCGTCTTCATGGCCCCACACTACGCCACACGATCGTGTATAACAGGAGAAAAATATCATGTGATAACGATGATGTGATGATGATGATGATGATGATTATGATGATGATATGATGATGCGTGATGATGATGATGATGATGATGATGATGATGATGATGATGCTGCCGCTGTGGTTATGATGATGTTATGATGTAGACAATAATTATGATGATATGTTGATGATTATGGTGATATTCTGATAAAGATGATGGTGATGATGATGTGGTGACCGTGGTGATCTTGATAGATATGCTGCATGCCGATCGATGATGATGATTGATGATAGTGATTATTGTGATAATAACGATGCCGCCCTATAAACAGCGAGGTGTAAAATACAGTTGTGGCAACAATTTTTATGGGTGCCTTTACTTCCTCCAGCCCTCTCGGTAATGCCATCGTTTTGAGGAGAATTGTTGAGAGGAAAATAAAAGTGGAGAATGAAGTCGAGACTGGATCGAGAGCTGAGTGAAAGCGTGACGTCGCGGATCGCGTCGTGGTAATTTGAGCAGATTACGTCATAGGTCTCACTCACTTAATTACACTCGCAGTCTTCACGGAGTACCGGTAGACGAAAATATCATTGGGCTATTTTTAAATGAGTGCCTTTTATGAGAGGCATAGAAGCAGAAAGAAAGGTGAAAATTCACAGTCTAATTCTGATTCTCATCGGTATGTAAAACTTGCATTATTTTGTACCATTTTATTAAAATGCATTCAAAGAGAGACTAATTGTTTCGTAGTGTAGTCCCACAGGTTTACTTTTCTGATGTGAACGAGCTGTTATCTGCTGTAGCTGTTTTGATGTGCACTTTGTTTTCAAAATTCAAATTATATATTCAGTTAGGTAGACATGTACATGTATGATTAATTCAGTAGTAGAGAGAATATTTTGTTTTAGTTTGTTCAATTTATTCTGTAGGCCTAGATCTAGTTGCTTTGAATGATGATTTGATCACATGATTTCAACAGGAAAATGTGGAGAGCTGTTATTTGGTTATTGTTAATTAAAAAATAAAAGGTCTAGGGCTACCACTCCTAGTCTAGACCGAACTTTCTGTCTCTTTCGTTCATTAAGCTAGGGAGGCCAATGCCCGGGCGTAAGGCTTCTACGCCTACGATTTGTGCGCTCGTCGTCCAAGTCACAAAATTACCAGAAGAAAAAAAAAGGGGGAAAAAAAGAAAACAAATATCTATGGAATAAAATGTAGACTCTATAACAAATACACAATTACATACTCCACAACATACCTATAATCACGGATCTGTAACGGTCTTTCACCATTTGTTGACGATCTTGCAGATTTTGACGTATTTAAGTCCAATAATTATGTTAGCAGACGAACTTAGCGGACGCACAAGAGAAACTAGAAGCAGGAAGCTGTAATTAATGGAGATCCCGTCCAAGAGGCCCCTTTGAAGTCATCCGTGGCACCGCGCGTCTTTTGTTTCCCCTACCGTAATCCCCTTAACCCCCCTCCGAAACCGTACAGCTCCCGAGTAACACTAAGTCCTCCCTTTCCACACACAGCCCAGCCCAGCGAGTACGGCGGCTTTTGCTTTGCCGGCCCGTACTTGGGGTGAATAGTGGTGATAACTTGACAACTTCTAGCCCTAAATCAATAAATGCGCAAACATATAACACAATTTTATTTAGTTCTTAAGCAAGATAACCCTTTGGACTACCTTCCTAGCTATGTACAAATTTCGGAAATTTTCGGAAAATGTCAATAATTAGATGAGAAAATCATGATGATGAAAACCTTTCATTCGCTCTAACTCATGATTTCCTTGGTCGATTTCGCTGGTTGACATGGCCATGTCTTCAGTAGAGCTATCCGAGAACGGAACAGGCATTTGATGACTAATAGAAAGTTGCATTGGTCATATTTTGTGAATTCTGCATTTTATATGTTATAGCTAAATATATCTTCACTGAACATGACTTAATTTGTCGGTGCCTCGCATGGCTTCAAAGCTCGATGCTTGCATATTTTTGCAAAAGAGTGAATAGAGAACTTAGGGAAGCAGATGGTGTTGCGTAACATTTCGTACTATTTGGAATGCCAGAGAGGGACTGTGCATTGATATGGACAGCTGTTGATGGAAATGATGGCTGGAGAGGGTTACATTTCTTTTTGTTAAGCCAGGTTAATCTTAAATATTTTTCCCTCGGAAAATTCTTTCGAGACGGTATCTCCATTCATTACAGCTTCCTGCTAGAAGGGTCCTAGAGGGCGATGAGGTTAGCTCACTAAAATCCTTCTCAATGACTGAAGGTAGAGCCTAAAAATATGGAATCAATTTAATATCAAAGAACTTTTGATAGAGATTAACATATCAGTTGTGCACAGATGTCACTTTTAACAACTAGAAAATATAACGAAAAACGATTATATCTTTTTAATTGCAGATTTTTACAAACTGCACATACGAAGGTAGGTAGAGTACGATGTTTTTGTCAATCTTGCGTTGGTTTGAGCCCCATAGCTAGAGCCATCTCAAATTGGGGAGCAAAACTGTGAACAGATACGTCATTGTTCCAGCCCAAAATAGAAGTCTTGCAACATCATAATATGAATATGTATGAGGTCCGGTCTCATCGCGCGCAAAACAAATTTGACGTAGTCTCACACATACTGTAGTACCTTTTTCTCAGCACTAGACACCCAGTGTCGTGCAGTAATGTATGAGAAGTGTAAAAAAAGAAAAGTCTACGTGAGCAGTCTATACTCCAATTGAGAAGTGTAATGAATGCCATGATTTGAACGTGTGTGTTTTAGTGTATGATATCATCATGGTTAGTGAGAGAGAGAGAGAGAGAGAGAGAGAGGGAGAGAAATATCTCCGTCAGTAGTACACGTCTATCAATGCGTGCAGTCATGTTTGATTCCGTATTGTGTTCGCTACAACTGTGCAAGTTGGATTTATCGATTGTTGATAATGCAGTGTCAGATTGATATTTACTCATGAGGAAATAATTGGAATACATATCAAAACTAAGGTAGGCCTATTTATTTATTTCAATGATTTTCTTAATTTACAATGAGTGGCTTTCGAGCCTTTTCTCATTATGTTTTGACCCTCCATGCCATGGCATGGCTAGCATGGCTCGATTGCGGCCTGCATGCAATTACCGTACCTGGACGGCCTGTAGTACTGTGTCGGTGTGTGCGACTAATTCAAGGCTAGCCGGTGAAGATGAATGTACTTTCGCGCGAAGTTTTGAACTTGTTGTCCGGGCAATGACCATGATGACACGCCCATTCCCTCGGGCCTGTCTAATTCTCGACGTAATTTTTGGGACCATGAAATTGATTGTTTCAAGGCTCTTACGTACGGCCAGGCGTAGAAGGAAGGGAGTGCTTAAAAGCTGGATATCTCCTATTTTATGGAACTTCTGGAGTCGGCAGATGGGTGAGTTTTCTTAGTGAAAGTAAATGCTTTCTTTTAATCTTTGTTTTATTTTAAACAAATTCGTAATTAAAACGTTAGATTTGGGCATTGGCCTCCCTAATTAAGCCTCTTATTTGGGTAGGGTCGGCTCTCTCTTTAGAGACGGAAGCCGACCATACCGGCAAAGGTGTGGGTTAGGTGTGTAAATCAGTGCACCAAACTTGCAAAACTTATCCCCGAATTACTCCTTTCACGTTCACAGGATCCATATCCGCTGCATTTTATATTGTAAATTAGGTAGGCCTAGTATAGGCTGAACTACTTTGGTTCCACTTACCAACTTGACTGAAATAATCCGTTTAATGGTCCATTTTTAGGAAATTATGGGTCAAAATCGACATCCATGATAAAAATCTTGCAGCGGTGGTTTAAACTCTCGCTGCGCATGACGTCATCTAAATCTCATCCCTTCTAGTCTACGCCGAAGGCAAAATGATTATAACAGAAACACATGTCTTTACTCATTATGAACTTGAAGCTCGTGCACAGTTTTTACATTATAATCATTTTGCCTTCGGCGTAGACTAGAAGGGATGAGATTTAGATGATGTCATGCGCAGCGGGAGTATAAACCACCTCTGCAAGATATACGGCGGCGTCAACGTTTTTCTTAAAAAGGGGTGTTTTTCAAGCACTGATCGCACAAAAACCAATAAAAGTTTTTGACTTTTTCTTAAAATCTGTCATTTCTTGTGTGTGAGAGTGCCCTGGGGTAGTCCTACAATGCATGAAGTCTAACCATTAAAACGGGATGGACCTCATACATGTACATGCAGACATGTGTTGATCAAACGATCAATTTTTAAAACTTTTATACCAGTAAAATACATTAAAACCCTGTTTTCCCCTCCTTTTCGAGAGACGACTGCTTAATTCCTTCACAACCACCACCATATATTGATAAAATAAAAAAACATGCGTTGCGGACACTCTACCAGTGATGTCATTTAAAGCAGTTGTGCAATATCAAACGGATGGCTGTCTATCTTGCATGCACAGATAGCCTGCCGCTGACCTATGTTAGCAACGATAAACAACATACCATGTACTAAGTAATCGGGCATTGAGGTCTCCCTTCATTTTGAAAAAAACGTCATCAAATTAGAAAATGGTGGAACATAGTTGCTCCTATCGGCAAAATTAGGCTCAAATATCTACAAAACCAAGGAAATGTTCATCACTGAAACTTGTAAGTTTCATTCTTTACTTATTTGTAGAGCGACGAGACTGTTCTCAGGTTTCAGCGCCCTATCTTACAGCGAAAGGCTTAAACGGCTCAATCTCTACTCTTTCCATTACCGGAGGGAAAGAGGGGACATGATCCAGGTTTTCAAGATATTTCATGGTATAGATAGACTCGATCCAGAATGCTTTTTTGTGAAATCTCAGAATCAGAGAACAAGAGGCCATTCATTTAAGTTATTCACTACTCGCTGTTGATTGCATGTCAGGAGTAACTTTTTTAGCAAACGGGTCATCCAGTCTTGGAACAGTTTACCAGTGTCTCTAGTAACTGCTACCAAAATCAATTCATTTAAACACAGCTTGTATTCTTTTTGGTCAGACAAACACTTTGTATTAAATAGCATAGTCTGACCAGGGACTTGTCTATCAAGTCCCTGGTCTGACGTCCACGCATGCACTGATTTATAGACCTTTACTAATGTACCAAGTAAACTGACTGGGAGACCTACAGGATATCCTACAATCCTGTATAGATGATGATGATGATGATCATCATCATCATTGATTCATTAAATTGTTCATCAAACCTTTTAAAAGTATCATACAGCAAGTTTTACAAAATGTTGCGTGAATGTACTGCAGTACAGTGACATTGCCCAACTTTATACACAGCCAGGTTAGTAACGCTGCTATGTGTGTTACACACTGGCTTCAGAGTTCGCTAGTGGACTCTTCTTTCTTCTCATACAAGTTCTACAAGGCACTTTGAAATTGATAAAGGTAAATTTAACTAAAAATTTGAAAATTTGATACAGGAGTGATATCATTTTGGTTACCTTCCATATGTTACTGATGGTAATGAGCCAATTACATGCCATTTACATTAAAAAAACCTCTGACCTCTCTCTCTCTCTCTCTCTCTCTCTCTCTCTCTCTCTCTCTCTCTCGAGTTTGCAATGTTGGTTCTGCCGGAAATGCAAATACACGCGGTGATGCAGTGTACACACAAAAAAAAAAAAAAATCTGTTTTGTGTTGTCAAATTGATACTCCCTATACGATAATAGTGATTAGTTAAGTATAGTAAGGCACATGCATGGAGTTTGCTGAATTCAGCGAATCTTGGTGTGCGCCTTAGTACGGTACACTAAAATAATTGCCATTATCGTATTTGAAGTATGTATCTTAAAATTTTCTATTACACACAAAGTATAGTAATACTCTTGAGTCTGATGAGTGCTACTGTCTACGGTTTAGAACTTTAGAAATGACTGAATAATCAGCTTGTTGATTACTGTTGCTCATCGGGAAGAAGAAGAAGAAGACTATAGTTCAATTCTGACATTTTTGTAAATACAATTATTTTGGAACGTGAGATGTGTACATGTATTCCATCCATCATTTTTAGTTATATTCTACATAAATTATTTAGATCATCAATGACTTCCAGAGATATCACTATCTCAAAAATTGATCTCTTGGAACATGCTACAACTGAAGAAAAAGTAATTTACAAACACAAGTTGACACTTTGTGCTTGAGAGTTCATAGCTCTATCAAAATTAGTGATCCTTGAAAAGTGAGAAAATTTCATACAGTCTGTTGGTATCATGCTTTACATACAATTTTTACAAGATACTATGTCCCTTTTGCAGCCAACATCAAATTCTGTAGAACTTTGCAGGAATTATGAATATGTCATGTATGTCCACTCTATGAAATTTAAACGTTTATAGCAGTGTCCTAATATTCAAATTATGCAAGGAAACCCATTTACTTTCTAGACTTCACTGTCAGACACAGTTAGCTTAATATTTAGCTTTGTTTTTACTGTTATTAACACGATCGCGACTTTTTTCAACTACCGGTATTGACAAATCAACTCAAGGGTAATTTCAATACCCTATTGTACATACCGCAGAAATCATGTTCAGATTACGTACAACGTCATTGTTAAGTTCTTACATTTCAATAGGTGACGACTGTGACGCACAAGGCTATTGCAGTTGCCTCAAGTTTGCTTATTAAAAAAATAGTTGTGCTCATGTCTTTTACTTGTTGTTAATTTTCATACATGTATAAAGGTTGTATTCTTTGGTTTGATGTGAAATAAGGATGCGGTGTCACGCTTCAGCACTCAAAAGTCCAAAGTCTGATATGTCTGTATGCTTTACTCTTGTCTCTGGTCGAGTCTATTTGAATACAATTTCAGTTTTGGGAGGTTTCTGAAAAGGGATACAAAATGTGCAGTACCTGTGCAATTAAAAGAGGCTAAATACTGATGTGTACATACATATTCATATACTTGTACAAGTCTAGTTAGTATTTTATTGTCAGGCAGAGCAGCTGAAAATATGAGATGCTGGTGCTTTCAAAAAGAGTGAGTAGTGAAATTATTTTGGGTACTGTTATTATTTATATTTCTGTGTACTACATTTTTATCCTTTTTATATTTTTATCAGGACCATGATATAAAACAGATTTTGTATCTACAATGGTTGTAGTGGGTGGGGTGGGCCTGTCAAGAATACCCCCCACGTATCCTCTGCGTGTCGTAAAAGGCGACTAAAAGGGGACCATTCAGCATCAGGGGGCTGGTGGTGGTACTGGGTGGCACCAGTAGGACCAATAAAAACTTGCATCCCCTAAGACGTTGAATTGGGAAGGGGAGTTTAGGCCGCCTTTAAATAAGCCTAGCTTGCTCTGCATTGGGCAGCAGCGATGCAGTAGGAAGATCCTTGTTTGCTGATTTGAGTTGTACTGAAAGTTTAATTCAGTGGTCTTCCTATATATCATGATCTACTTTAGGTTAAGAATTATACACTGTACCTGCATCCTATGGATGGTGATGTTAACTCATTGGCTACTGGAAACAAGTGGCTTCGTTTTAATTCCTAGATGGGAATGAGGAAATGCAGTAGTCAATGGGTCCCTAGAGTGTATCTGATCTGAGACCCGTTTCACAAAGCCTTTTTGCAATGACAAATGACAAAAATCAGTGACAAATTGGCTGATAACCAATCAGAAGCAAGGATTTCAGTAGCTTACATGTATAACAAAAACTGTCATTTGTCACTGATGAAAAGTTTTGTGAAACGCCCCCCTGGTTTGTGTCTTTAAAATTATAAGATAGTGTTATCGCATTATTGTGTATTTTCAAATCTGAATTTGATTAAATTGTTCTTTTTGGTGTGTGTGTGCAAGGTGAAAGGATGACAAGTATTGGTGCTTGAAATAAATGGCAGTGGCAACTGGCAAATCTGTGATGAAACAAAATAGAAAGAAAGAAAAATGTATGTCACATTTTCAGAGTCGTAATTGCATGCACATCGCTTAATCTCTGACAGCAAGCACACCAACAAAATGGATGGGAGATTATCGAATTATTCAAATATTTAGGGGCAAAATGTAAGTTTGTTTTCCTAACATGATGCAGATGCTTTGAGCTACATTTTTCAGGGCCATAACTACATCCATAGTATCTGACAAGCAATTTTTTAATTTTTAAATCAAATTATTTACAATTTTAGGGAGGGGGCGCAAGACCCTGTGCCCCTCAGATGCACCATCACTGAATTAAAATATGTTTTTCTATACATTGTAGGTGGTTTGAGTTGGATAACATGGCTACAGAAGACACAACCCATCTCATCGTGGAAGGAACCGGTCAAGGCTACAGCAGTACAGAGGAGACGGACATCTCCCAAAGTCCCTTCAGAGACACCGACGATGAGGAGTTGCTTGATGTGACCGACATTGCTACGACATCGTCTTTTAGGACGTCTCCCAGGCACTCACTAGGGAGATCTTACAATAATGGAGGTTAGTATGCTTTGCAACACTGATTATTCTGTAGACTAGAATGCAGGCGCGGATCCAGGATTTCTTAGGGGTGGGGGCCCAAATTTGAAATCAATTTGAAATTTAGTGTGCTGAAATATGAAAATCGTGCCGGCCAATATCAATGATCATATAGTAACTGTGCTATAAATGGACATACTATTATTAGTAGTAGTATTAGTACTAGTATTTTGTACATCTCACAGTGATGGTCCAGTACTGAAGAGGTTTAGTACGGGATGCTATTATGCTGTGAGTCATTAGTAATCATGGTCATAGTCATTAGAGGTTCAATATTAATGAAGGTCAGTTTGTTGTGTAACTTTTTTACCTTTGCCAGGTTATTTTGTATATTTCTCAGCCATGGGTATCTCTAGAGAGGTCCAACACTAATGGTGGTTAGAAGACTTTTAGACACTGATGGGAGGAACGAGAGGTAATGAATCAAAAAGAAAGCCTTGTTTTAGAAGAATGTTTCTCCAAATACTTCACAGGAATATCTGTTGATAGAAAATAGGGCTGTGATATCTTGTAAAAACTCCTTATTGAAGTATAGAGGCAATGACATACAATATCAAAGACCTCAGAGCAGTAGTGGCCTGAAACTGTACTGATAATGTTATGAATCAAATAGAAAGTCTTGTTTTAGAAGAATGTTTCTACCAAATATTTCACAGGATTACCGGTATCTGTTGATAGAAAATTGGGCTGTGATATCTTATAAAAACGCCTTAATGAAGTATAGAGGCAATGTCATACAATATCTAAAACCTCAGAGCAACATTTGCCTGAAACTGTACTGAAACTGTCTCACATTGTGGTTCCAGAGTCCCTGGACAAGCTCTCTGCAGAGATAAGCCAGTACGATGACTTCCACACCATCGACTGGGTGCGCGACACGGCCCGCTACCGCAAGGAACGCAAAGACCTCAAGAAGAACAGAAAGGACTCCTGCTGGGGCACCATCAAGGACATGGTCTTCAGTTTGTCTGGTTGGATCATTGTCCTGCTGGTTGGCTTAGCCACAGGTAGGTTTTCTTGGATTCTTTGCTCTTTGTTAAAGGGGTCATAAGTTCAAAGGTGACCTATTGAAAGGTCACTCATGTTAATTTATGTAAAGTCATGTTGCTTCTGTGATTAAAATCATGTTATTGATTTCTTTGGGTCAGGGCCTCTAACAAAAATTAGTCCATTGTGCATTCCAAATTAGAGTTAATGTATTCAAAGTGTATTCAAAATAAATCTATTTTCTTTTTCTGTTTGTTTGTTATACGTAGGAGCTTGCGCAGGGATAGTTGACATTGGTACCAGTTGGTTGAGTGACCTCAAGCTTGGTGTCTGCAAAAACGCTTTCTGGCTCAACCGCGAGGAATGCTGCTGGATCCGGAACACCACCCTGTTTGGCTCCTACAACTGCTCAGAGTGGGTCCCATGGTCCGCGCTCTTCAACCACAAGTCGCCCGACGATGCCCTGGCATATGTCATCGCTTATCTCATGTTTGTAGTCTGGGGCGTGGGGCTTGCTACCATCACCGTCCTGCTGGTGCGCATGTTCGCACCCTATGCTTGTGGATCGGGGATCCCAGAGGTAGGTGTTTACTGTTAAGTTCAAGTTCAAGTTTTATTTCAAGTGTGCCCATAGTTATTATTGAGAGAGTTGATTATGACACATATACATGCAACTGTCAAGATCCATCCCGGGAGCTCCTAATAGTTGTTCCCCCAATAGAAGAATACATATATCTTAAAGATACATAATTATGTATAATTTCTACACTGAAACATGACTTGTATTTTGACACTTAATCTATTGGTTTGGTAAAATGATTATTATCCTATGATATTGATGATTCTGCTAAAATGATCCTGGCTAAGGAGGACCAAAGCAATTTGCCGGCTGTTATTGATGCATTTACATTTGTGTTGCCCTCGCCATTTCTTCATTTGGTCCCTAATTCTTTGTATGATTTATAATTTTGTTTATTGCCTGGTTGGAATTACAGCGATATACTCTTTGGAAACAATTCAATCCTTATGTGATCTGTAAAGATCTTTGGTGCAAATGATCGGAACATTATTAACAATTTAACCAGTCTGAATGAATGAATGTTTCTTTTTTTCAGATCAAAACCATCCTGAGTGGTTTCATCATGCGGGGCTACCTGGGCAAGTGGACATTGCTGATCAAGACACTGACCATGATGATGGCAGTAGCTGCTGGTCTTAGTCTAGGTAAGGAAGGACCTCTGGTACACGTCGCTTGCTGCTGTGGCAACATCTTCACCTACTTCTTCCCAAAGTACTACAATAATGAGGCCAAGAAAAGAGAGGTAAGTAGTCAAGGGTAAGTCCCTGCTTTCACCTAGGACCTGTTTCACAAAACTTGTCATCAGTGACAAATGACAGTTTTTGTTATAAGCTACTGAAATCCTTGCTTCTGATTGGTTATCAGCAGAGTTGTCACTGATTGTTGTCACTTGTCATTGAAAAAAGGCTTTGTGAAACAGGTCTCTGGTGTCCATGCTCAACTTTTCTTTGTTTCCAAGCTTTCTTTATAATACACTGACTCTTATTTGTGAAGGCAGTTTTGGTCAAAGACAATGGATATAATAATGGTCTTGTCGATGGGTTGCCTTGGGTTTGAGTCCAAGTTAATGTACTTGTGCTCTGTCAGTGTCATATCCACAAGGAACCAATCCTTTGAATAGGACTAAAACTTTGTATGTCGTATAAACAAATAACTATCAGTTGTATCATTGAAATAAAATTGTGTATTGCATGTCCTCTTTTTCCCCTTCATTCAAGATGTTTTCTCAGTGTTTTCAAATTTGAAAAAGAGACATACTGTGAATGGCTATTAATATTAAGGGGAGGGGATATATTTCCTGATTCTGTAATTTCAGATCCTTGTAAGAATAAAATACTTCTGTTCATTTTTTTTTCTTCTTCTCTAGCTACTGATTCAAGCAATTTGTTATGATCTTGAGATGCTTCTAATAAATCTCTGTTAAATGCAATATATTGTTCTCCTCTTTAGGTGCTCTCTGCAGCTGCTGCAGCAGGTGTCTCAGTGGCCTTCGGTGCTCCTATAGGAGGGGTGCTATTCAGCTTGGAGGAGGTAAATAGATTAGTATTAGAGGATGAGACAGAGAGGGAGGGAGGGAGAGAGAGAAGAGAGAAGGAAATACAGACAGAGGGAGAGGAGGAGAATATCAATATGAATCAATTTGAATCTTAATTATATTATTAGCATGTATTATTAACAAATATCTTCCTTACAAAGAGAAATGCACTAGCTCTCCTTAACTTTCTTGAGATGCTTCAAAGAATTTTTATTTTATAGATTTTGTTTTTGTTGCTAAAACCCAAAAAGGCAATTCTGTGCAATATATCCAGTATGACACATAACATTTATCCATTCATTCATTTATTAATTTATTTATTTTGTTTTATTTCAACAGGGTAGTGCCCCAACATTAAAATTCTCCAGATACGACTATGTACAAAATTTCTTTCGAGTATCACTAACATTATCTAGTAGTCATATCAAGAGATGTTTCATTCTTGGATGAACTAAATGGAAAAAAAGACAAATCGTACAGAGCACATTGCACAGAGTCGCCCCCCAAATGCACTACATTCTCTGAATATTTCCTTTGCTGACAGGGTGATGATGTGTTAGCTTCGCAGCTGTCAAAAATTGACTATTTTGTTTTTTAATGGTAATTAGTATAGCACATGATCCTACAATATTATCCACAGGAATGTTAGACAAAGTATCACCATGCAAAATGTATGCAAAAATTTGTAATACTGTTACCATCCATGTAGTATAACTGTGCATTCCACCTGCAATAATGGCCAGCCTGGCTGGAATGCTCCCCAGGGAGTGGAGATTGTGCACAAAGTGTGTGCGGGCAAGCACTGAATCCAATGACAGGGATAATATAATATCTGTAAAGCGGTTAGAGACATTGTATTATTAAAGCGTTATATGAGCAGGATATTATTATTATTATTCTCATTACAGATAAGCTATTACTTCCCGCTCAAGACGCTATGGCGATCTTTCTTCTGTGCCCTGGTAGCTGCCTTCGTCCTGCGTAGCGTCAACCCCTTCGGTACCGATCATCTGGTCATGTTCTATGTGGAGTATGATCTACCTTGGTCTCTCTACGAGCTCTTCTTCTTCATCATCCTAGGGATATTTGGGGTAAGGCTAGTCTCCAACTCATTCTCATAGACTCATTGGAAATTTGTTTCCTGGCATTTTGATATGCATGAATGAAACTACAAACTTGGTGGACAAAGAAAAAACTATTGGGCCTGAATTCACAAAGGAGGTTTAGATTGAACCCATGGTTTAAACCCTCATTTACATAACCCATGGTTTAAAAATTAGCGCAAAATAAGCGTACCTTGCCTTGCGCGCGTCTAATATTGGGCCTCTGACTTGTGTCGCGCTTATTTTGCGCTCATTTTAAACCATGGGTTATGTAAATGAGGTTTTAAACCATGGGTTATGTAAATGAGGTTTTAAACCATGGGTTAAATCTAAACCTCCTTTGTGAATTCGGGCCTTTCAGTTTTAAAAAGAATTGTGAAAGTTTGTATTAAATGAGGTGTGATATCTTATGTATAATGTTGAAATATGAACAAAATAGTCGGTTTACAGCAATATTTTGAGTTTGCATGGATTGATTATGCTCTTCTATGGTGCAGGATTATCTTCTTATTAACATGTTTCTCACCTTGCAAAATTCCATATTTTAATCAGAAATATATCAATCTTCTTTGTACGGTATGATTCAGTCTTTTCCGTTGTAGGGGTGAAATTGTTGTGAAGTTTAATTTTGTCCTTTTTCTGTCTTCTTCAATGACATATATTAAGTATAAAAATAAATTTTAATGAATTTTGCCTGAATATCTGTGAAGATATTATAATTGTTCTATTTTTCCAGGGTCTCTATGGTGCATTCTTCAACAAATTGAATCTGAAATGGTGTAAATTTAGGAAGAACTCTAGATTAAAGCGATACCCAGTCACAGAGGTAGGTCTGATACAAAAGATTTAAAAGAACACATTCTTTTGATAAACCAGTATGTAATTATGTGTGCGTAATATTGGTGAGATTGTTCTATATTTTGGATGACCAAAAGAGGATAGAGAGTGAAACTATAACCTTTTCAAGGAGAACAAATAGTTTCATTATGAATTGAGTAATCCCACGGTAGTGTGTATACACAGGAAAAATGAGAAGTATGAGGAACTACTCTTTATCATTAACTGTTTTTGTTTTAATGTTTCCCAGATATTATTTGATAGTTTTATATCTGACTAGCAATTTGAAGAGGGTGCAAGGAAATCTTATTCTTTATTCAAAATGTATAAAATAAGAGCCCAGTTTGAAGACCAACAGCTATTTTTAGTCAAGTATGTTGTGAGAGTCTTTTATGTTGTATACTAAGTGTTGAGAGAGTCTTTTATGTTGTATACGAAGTGTTGAGAGAGTCTTTTATGTTGTATACTAAGTGTTGAGAGAGTCTTTTATGTTGTATACTAAGTGTTGAGAGAGTCTTTTATGTTGTATACTACGTGTTGAGAGATTTTCAGTTTGCTATATGTCTGGTGATTAATATGTGTATATGCTTATGTTCATGTTTATATTTCCTAGGTGATAGTACTCGCATTCCTCACAGCAGCAATCAGCTTTCCCAACCAGTATACCAGAATGAACACTAGCAAGCTCATCCGTCTACTCTTCTCTGAATGTGGACCAGAAGATGATAATTTACTATGGTAACTAAAACTTTATTATTGGTTTCTTACCAATTTTTTGGAAAGGAGGGATAATAAAACCTCGTAACTCAATTTCTGACAAATATATTTATCTCATCCATATAATTTTGTAGCTAAGGACCAATATGATGTTCTCATAAACCCATGTCATGCACTACAATTTTCCTTTATTAGAAAAAAAGGTTCTGACTGTTCTTTCCATTCCCCTAGATTTTTAACATTTTGTAGTTACCAGGTTTTATCTCCCAACAATGATACGTTTATCACTATGTGTCTCTGTTAATCGTCTCATCCATCTTTCTCTAAATATCTCAATCTTCTCCTCTCTCTTTCTCTCTTTCACTCTCCCGTCTTTCTCTCTCTTTCTCTCTTTCTTTCTCTCTCTTGCTTTGACAGCCCCTGTCTTTTTCTGTATCTATCTCCCTGTCTCTCCGTCTCTGTTTTCCTGTCAGTCTCAATCCCCTGTCTCCCTATTCGCGTTCTTTAACAAATTAAATCTAAAATCTTTAAGTTATGAAGAAGTTTAGATTCAAGCATTACCCAGTCACAGAGGTAAGCCTGAAACAGATTTAAAAGTACACATTCTTTTAATTAGCTAGTATGGAATAGATTGTGTAAAGTAATGCGTAATATTGGTGAGATTGTTCTTTATTTGATGACCATATTCATTCCTCTCTCTCTCTCTCTTTCTCTCCCTTCTCTCATGCATCTACTAATATTGACTGTTTCAGTCCTATATCATATGTATAATTTCATATCATTTTATCTCTTTCCCCGTTCTCTGCTCCACAGTGATTATCAGAGAAACTACACCAAGATCGACCAGTCCGTCTATCCCTCGGCTGAGGCAGGGCCAGGTGTCTTCAATGCACTCTGGCTTCTTGCTTTAGCCCTAGCATTCAAAGCTATTTTCACAATCTTCACATTTGGTATCAAGGTATGTTCCATACAGTGCATCCCAGAAAAAATGAAACCGAGAATTATTAATAATTATAATTATAATTATAATTAATAAATGACACATATTTGTAAAGCTATCTAAGATCTACTTTCTCGTTCATTTGATGCAACTCATATGATGCATATTATACGCATGAGTGATTAAAAACAATTTGAAGGAAGGGTACCAAAAAGTCATTTGGCAAACGGTATCTGAATACCAAAGAGAAAATCACATTTCTAAAAAGTTAATTTTCTTTTTCCACCAGCAACTCGAATTTTAACCCAAAATCTCTGATGGGGAATAGCCCAGAACAAATGTAGATGTTCTCTCTACAGTGACCGATTATGAATGATAGCCGTTTTATCCTGTATTTGTTGTAGGTTCCAGCAGGCCTGTTCATCCCCAGCATGGCTGTGGGAGCCATCGTAGGGAGAATCATGGGTGTCTTGGTGGAGCAGATTGCATTGTGAGTAGCAGGAACCAAACTCACTCTGGGGGGTGTTTCACAAAGATCCTTAGTTGGACTTAACAGTTATGGAAAGCCGTTTGCATCTTTGAAAATATTTTTTTTAAAGCTATTTTAAAAGGCATAATATGTTGATTCAAATCATTCATTTTTTCTATTATCAAGGAGATTTCACATTCTCGATGGGTAATTTAAAAAAAGTCTAAAATACTTGAGTTTTCACTTATGAATATATTTTATTTTAAGGCTACAAATGGCTCTCCATAATTTTTAAGTCCAACTTAGAGTTAAGTTTTACTTAGGATCTTTGTGAAACGCCCCCCTGGAATACTTATAGAATTGATCCCCACTTGGATGGTTAACAAGTCTCCTCTTGACCAACATGCAATGAGATGTGAAGTGTTTGAATGCACCACTATCTCTCCGTACATGTACAGATTCGTGCAGAGTGATTTTTATACCGTCGGAATGGACTTCAATAACCTGCATGGGCATACAGTATGTAAGGTTCTTAAACAATGTATGGGAGCAAGCCCCAGCTTGGGATGTTACCTGTGACAAAATACTGAATTCCCTGAGCATTGTTCATTGTTATCTGATTTGAATATTCCATACTGGTGCATGTACCTTTTTAAGGAAAACTGAGTGCAGATTTAACCCACTCTGACAAATTTCTGATCAATCTCTGTACGCAGTCTTTCAAAAATAACTTGTGGATGCCTTTAAAGCCCCACCGCACTAGTTTGGCCAGGAGGGATTAGACCTCCCTGCATATGGTCACTGACAGGTGGTTATCTCATCAAATAAGCTCTCAATTAACATAAGAAAAAGAGGATCATGGGGGATCAATGGTCACCGATAAGGCATTTGTTTGCTATATAGAGGGCGCAAGTAGCTATAAGTAGTGCAGTGGGGCTTTAAGAATCATCAAATCACTGGCAAATGTTAGACCTACGTGTACCTTCTTCCTGATACATTGCTGTTGCTTTGTTTTACCGTGCAGTAAAAACCCTGATTGGTACATCTTTCATGAGTGTAAGTTCATTGGGAAGTGCATCACCCCTGGTCTCTATGCCATGGTAGGAGCGGCAGCTACACTGGGCGGTGTCACTAGAATGACAGGTAAGATACAAGCTCCCCTTTCACACTTAGAAGATCGTAATAACGATAATAATAATAATGATAATGATAATACTAATACTAATACTAATACTAATACTAATACTAATACTAATACTAATACTAATACTAATATTAATACTAATACTAATACTACTACTACTACTAATAATAATAATAATAATTGCAATCATATTATTACCCCGCCTGTTGCCGAGCCAACACGAAAAGGCGCTCAAGGAGTCAAGAATGTTCTTCTTATTGGGTACCCATTTATCTCACCTGTGTGGAGAGTGGTAAATGTAGATTAATTCCTTGCCAAATGACATTACAAAATTTTAAACTTTAAATCCATAGATCTATTTGTTTTACATTTTGCTTGTGTGAACATGTATAACAAAGTGTTACGTTATGAAATGTACTAAATGCAAGAATACTCTGGATGAAACCTGTTAAAAAGACATGTAAAGTGAAAATGAATAAAGCTATGTCTGTGGGTGTCTGAACCCGGAATTTTTTTCTTCTCCAATGGATGCATTTGAAATTTTGTTTTGTGGTGTTTATTTCATGCTATTAAACTTATAGAAATGTACAAATATAACTACAATTGGTCACACACTGTGACCAATATTTTGTTTCCTTTTTGTAAAGTTATCAGTTCATAAACATGTATAAAATCGACTTCCTATTGTTGATTACTGAATTGTCTCATTCTCTTTGCTTAATACAAAAACTAAGGAATTGGTCATTCTACCTAATACTGTAAATGTTAATTATATTTAACAAGTGTTATGATATTGTATATTAGTTATATTTTAATTTTGACGGTATCTGTATTGATCTTGTCTACATAGTCGTCTTAATGGTGGTTGTCATGATCAGCACCCTTTTTTTTTGTCTTCCTTTTTAATCTTTTTTTTAATAGACATGGCGGTTTACAGTGGCAGTGTACTTTCACATGTGTATAAACCTTTAAACTTGCTAGTAACTGATAGAATAAGGAATCCTTTTATAAATGTTTTTTAGATTTCATGAATATGATTTTATTCTCATTGATTTAATGAATATGATTTGAATTGATTTGATTTGATTTGACAGTATCTCTGGTGGTCATCATGTTTGAACTGACCGGTGGTCTGGTGTACATTGTACCTCTGATGGTAGCCGTCATGGTCAGCAAGTGGGTCGGTGATGCCTTCAGCAAAGAAGGAATGTATCCTTTAGAAACAAATTAAAAAGGAAAAAATGGAGGTGTAGATTTGAGAGATAGATGGAGGAATGAAAGTAAGAAAGAAGACAGAGGAAAATAAAGAAGACAGATTGGATTAAGGATTCTACAGAGAGGGAGAGACAAATTAAGGGATAATTAGAAGAGGTTGGATGGATGAATGTAATAAAATGAATGAATGTATGGATGGATAGATAGAGGGAGGGAGGATGGACAGATGGAGGAAGAAAGATAGAGGATATTAGAAGAAGAGGATGAGTTAACTGTTACATTAAAGTGCATTTCCTCTCACAAGAATGTAGTTATGATTCTATAGTGATAAAAGGTTAAAAAATAATAATCTTGATGATTTGATGTGAATTAAAAGTTGGGAGACTGGAAGATTATGAATTTCAAATTCCTGTTATCCTTAACCAATCAATATCCAACAGATATGATGGTCATATTCATTTGAATGGTTATCCTTTCTTAGACAGTAAGAGGGATTTTATGCACACATCACTAGCCATAGATGTGATGAAACCTCAGTAAGTATGGGCCTAATTTTGCATTGTTTTGTTATAAATATGCATAGGCATGATAATCATTACAAATATGGAAAAAATCATTTGAAAGATACATGGAAACAATATAAATAATTGAACAGTATTTTATACAGTATTTTGAGTGTATTTCTTATCCCTGCATACCCATATTATTCTCATATTTATGCAGATTATGTTTATTTCTGTAAATGATCAACAATGGACACAAAAAATACAGGGAAAGATTTGATAATAATTTGTCCATGCATGTGCAGGAGTTTACCTGTGGCTTCATAAACAGGGTAACATTGAAAAGGTATTTTTTTCCATTGAGTAGGAGAGGAGATCCACCACTTGCAGCTCTTACCCAGGACGCAATGACAGTAGAAGATTTAGGTAAGTAACGACCAGTCAACAGAACCAATGTGTTGTTTAGGAAGCTGTCAATTCAGAAGGCTTTTTTTTTTTAATGTGTGCATGCCTCTCAACTTGATCATTGCACTTGTCTGTCCCCTGACTATTTCCATGAAGCCACTCTTAGGTTAGTTTCACTCTCTGTCTTTGAATAAAGTTTGAAAACTGAAAACAAATTTGTATTTAAAACCACCTATACATGTAGAGAGTGTGTGTGTGGTTGTTATTTTACCTGACTGCTAAGAAGCAACCAGAGGACCGACGGCTTTGGGTTCTCTCCGTAATATTTTGATACTGTTTAAAAAGTAATTCGAATTCTGACAATGGGTGAAAAAGAGTTTTTGACTTTCTTATTTTATGTGGAGTACTATAACATTAGGAATCTTACCTATAATAAAAAATTGCTCTTGAATTGCCTTCATATTCCAACTATGAATAGAAATACATGTAGTTTAAAGTAAGACCTCAGAGTAACTTGTGATGCTTTGTTTGTATGTGCATGTTCTCATATATGTGTGCATTGCTTTTAACTGTTTTGTAATTATCAGCATGATTGAGTCAATTTGTAATAATTTTGATGATTAAGAAATCTCACAAGAAACAGTGATTCCTATTACTACATAATCAGTCATTCCCAAGAAGTTCTAGACAATTTATTTTACAATGTTTTTGCATGACCATTTATCAATATTACCCTTAATGATTTGTGGCTTCTTTTTCTATGTATCTGTAGAAATCTTGACGACCGGTTGTCCATTCAACGCTTACCCTGTCATCGTATCCAAAGAATCTCAGAGACTGGTGGGACTGGTATATAGACGAGAATTGGTCTATGCATTGAGTGAGTATTCAGTTCATACACAGGAGTCGTGTTCACGGCGTAAAGGTCGTCTTTAGAGTGATTTTCAGTTTTACAGCGATGAAAATAAGATTTCCTGCGGTTTAGATGCGGAAGCAGGGTTGAGGTCGGCTAGTGCGGGTGCTAACACTTCCGGAAGTTAGATTGAGTAAGACTGGGTGTGATTTAATGAGTAGAGCATTTAACATAATCTCCCTTATTCTTTAAAAGAGAAGAGCAAATGAGAAGTGAAGGAGAATTTGTCCAGAGAATACATTTGTACATTTTTCATGCATAGTATTCCGTATTAGAATTATTTTAGATCTATCTACAGATCTCATTCACCAAATAACACTCATATAATTAACACTTACTGAATAATATTCATTTTGTAAGCTATTTTTTATCTCTCTCTCTCTCATGAGCACCGAAAGGTGGACCTGTGCGCTATATAAGTAGCCACTATTATTATTATTATTATTATCTCTCTCTCTCTCTATCTCTCTCTCTCTATCTCTATCTCTCTTTCAACATCTGTAGGACAAGCAAGGAAGAAAGGAGAGGGTGTAGTCAGCCAATCTACTGTGTATTTCACTCATTCTATGCCAAAGTTTACAACCCCTGATAGACCCGCTGGTTTGACGATCACGCACATACTCAATCAGGTAGCTAGACTTAGCATCATCGATGCCAATGATGTTTAAATATTTACATCTCTGGAAAGAATACTATGTAGGTATTATCATACTTAACATGGATTTGTTTGTCCAATCGATGTGCACCAGTAGCTTTGGCAGCTTAGTCAATAATGAGGCAACATAATGGCAAGAAAGCACTGTTTGATAAAAGAGTCAACATGTCATTGTAGAAGTCCTTTCATACACTTGTATGTTTGTGTTGAACTGGGTAGCTTTCTTTATTACGGAGTGTAAACAATAACCTTTAACAAGGGACCCTCAGCTTTTCAAACCATTTTATTTGTGTGTAATAAAGAACTTCTAAACAGCAAAGTGCTCTCTTATTCAGCGTTTTATAGAAAGATATGTACATGATACAGGGGAAACTTTTAAAAAATTCAGAGCATTGTTACTTATAATAAATTCTTCAAGACAGTTCGCATTTTACTGTTCATTTGCGGTGTTTTTATTCCCCTCAGTGTCCTTGTCAGATCACAGATCAGACTCCTATGAGTACAGTGGTGGATATGTTTAGAAAGCTGGGTCTCAGACAAACATTGGTCACACACAACGGGTAAGTAAAACACAATCACCCCCAAAATCACTTCTTAGCCCACCAAAATATTGACCCCTTCATGGTAATGGATTAATGCCTTTGGATTAACAAACAATGACTATATTTTTCTTCTTGTAACAGAAAAAAGTACCTCATTAGGAAGTTTATTTCCATGGAATGAATCATATGCCCCAAACGACAGTCTGACAAGCATTATAGGACCACATGTTAACTTTTGGAAAGTTTATCAATGACAGTTGTTCAGATACTTGATGACAAAGACACATTCCCTTAACCTATTTTTTTTTTTTTACTAAGCTCAAGCTAGCTTAGGGCTGCTGTTTATGGGAAATGCATGATATTCTAAAGTCATATCAAATTTTTCAGTTCAACTGCATCCAAATTTTTCTTTTCTTTTGCATCTCTAATTAGGCGATTGCTGGGTATCATCACCAAGAAGGACATCCTGAGGCACATTGCATCTCTTGATGAACAGGATCCTCTCTCTGTCATGTTCCACTAACTCTTATCTATGTCTTTTTTCAAGTTTGTGCAAAGTTGTTGAGCCAAGGGATGACTTCTTTCATTCTATATAGCTCACAAAGTAAATATACGCCTCATTTAATTGTGTGCAAAGTCATAGAGCTTAGGGTCATTCATCTTGTGCAAATTGTTTGAGCTGAGGGATTATTTCAGTCATTTTCAATGGCTCAATAAATAGATGTTTGCCTCATTCAAGTTGTGCAAAATATGTGAGTTGAGGGATTATTTTTGTAATTTCCCACGAGCTAACAAAATGTATAGTATGCTTCATTCAATATTGTGCAAAATATTTGAGCGTAGGGACATTTTTAAAGTCATTTGCCACTATCTCACTGAATAATTCTACGCCTTATTCAAGTTTATGCAAAATCATAGTACGCAATGAGTAAAAAAGAAACTGAAAGCAAAGTTTATCTGAAAAAGTAGCTTTCATATGTTGACTGCATCATGATAGGAATTCGTCTCACTTTTTGTGCAATTTTTAACTTATTTCTTTGAGGCATTCCCAAGCCCAAACCTTGAACACGAGTACTGCTTGGAAGTTGTTCTAATTTATTAGATTGAATGGGATGCTTACAACAGGGGAGCTACCCAAATGACATCAGGGTATACTATTTATATGATATTGGATTGTCTTTTAGTTGATAAAGGTAATATTCTACAAACAATGCTATTTTTGGGGATGAGTCAAAGACTATTCCAATATTGTTTGGATATTTGTTCAGTATCGCCTATATTGGCATAATGAAAACTTACAGTATTACCTTTATCATTCTAGGATAATGTGTATCAGCTTCTTGTTAGGTTGTGAAGTTGGCAAGATGGTCATGCCAAACTTGATGAAATGTACCAAAGATAGTTTAATTAGTACATGTCTGTACTTATATTCTCATTAATTGCAATATATATATATTGCATATATGCTGCCAAGCCCCTTTGAAATCCCAGCCTCTAATTCATTTATGTACATATTGCGTCATTCTTGCATGGCTGTGCTCTACATACAACCATCCAAGCTCATTGCCCAGTATTGAGGAAATTAGGCAATGTATATTAAAAACAGCAACGGGATCTCTCTCGCAAATATTGCTTTTGTAATAAATACTATATTCTGTCTCTATTTTGCAGCTCATGAAGATAGAACTTGCATCATACCATTAAATGTAATGCTCCATAAAATAGTCCCTTTCATAGCCGGACTTTAGGTGCCCTGGCTACTTATCTACAAGCGCATAATTTCTTTATAGTTGTCAGGTAAACATTAAAACATTGTCATTATATTAAACTTTTAAAATCTGAAAATGGAAGGGGAACTTGCAAGACTGGGACTCTGAAGTTTGTCTACACTGTGTTGTAACAAGATTCTAATACAGTCAAACCTGTCTACAGTGAGCGCCCAAGGGGAACACAAAAAGCGGTCTTTGTAGACAGGTTCCTTTAGTACATGTTTCAATGAGAAACCATTTTCAAGGGAAACAAAAAATGTGGTCCTTGTAGACAGGTCATGTGATCACTAAAGCAGGGTTTAACTGTATATAGAATTACTGGAAAAGACTATCCATGCAAACCCTTTATTAACCTTTAAGTAGACCTGAAAGCTTTTCTTATAACACATTTGTCAGTTGATATCCGGTTACATAAATTTTAATGGCCGCGATGAGAGGGTTTAATTAGATTAGATTGTGCATGGGACCCAGCAAATGTGCAAATAAGTTATATACTTTCTGTTGAGTCTGCCATGAACAGTCAGGCATATAAAGATATTACTGGTATCTAAGCACTTGCAGTGCTGAAATGTACCAGTACAACAATGTTATAAATCTGTCTGAAGATAGTGCTGCTTCTAACCCCAAACTATATCACGAGCCAAGCTTTCACTGAAATGTAAAACTTCAGACCCACTACGTATTATGGAGTGCATGTTTGATATCAGGATTATCAAAGTACCAGTAAAAAAAAAAAAAGATGATAAGATGATGATGCATTCACAAAATCTATTTCCTGAGCCAAGTTTCTTGAAAATATAAATCTTTATTTAATTTATGTGAAATATGTCCAGTGTAATGTCTCGTTGGATGAAAGGATAGAGAAAGAATGTCCTATGATGCCCTCCCTCACATACATGTATGTAATTTGAAGATACTGCACTTCATTTATTGGATTCAAACTTTTTGTCTGATACAGCAAATTGATCTGATGTGCAATGTGAACACCTCATAGAATTGACAAGTACTAATAATGATTGTTCTGATGAAAGCTTGTGTCTATAAATACTTGTTTATTTCATGAGCATGTAAACATTTCTTTTCTTCAAAATACGGTTTCTTGTCTTTTCAATATGAATTTGTGGTTATAAATGAAGCAAGGTGTTAATATGAAAATAATTTATATCTTTAATTGTTGTTTCATTTGTTTAAATTGTAGCACAACTCATTTTTTATTTCATACAATAATAACTGCTGTATGTTCATTATTATGATACAGAAAACTATTTATGGCATTTCAATGAGTTTATGTAATTTTTGAATTTTCTACTAGCAATACATAAATAGAGTTAAAAAAGAAAATAGCAATGTTTTGCTTATTGCGTAAATATTGCAAAAAAAGAGTTATGCAGTTATCAGAAGTGAACCCATACTCACATACAACAAATATTACAGAGTCCATTTTCTAATGACTAATTTAAACTTTAGATATTTTAGGTATTTTAGAACTTCCAGGAGTAGCTACCGGTAATACAAGTTGGCAAGGCATGATACATTTATTGATGTGATTTATCTTGCCGTGCTTTTTGCAATATTGTGTTCAATATTTTTGTTTTATGCATGTTGGAAATTTGATATTGATTATCAAGGAATAAAATATATCTTTTGAAGAGCGTTTTGTATATATGGGTTTATGTTACATAATGATTTAGCGCCCACTGATATGCTTTCAGCATGGTTTAAGTTTGTAATACAGCATTTTCTATTTCATTCTTTATTTGCAGTTTACTATATTTGTTGTTCATGATTATGTAGAAATATTAACATTCCGGTTATATTGTGTCTGGTGATCTGCAATTTCAATAATTGTGTCAATTTCATTTATTTTAAAGGATGGAATGTGTTTCTAAGACTTGCATGCAAGAAATGTTTCTTTCAGTTCATTATTATTAAGAATACTAAACATGTGTTGGAGTATCTTGTATTGTGTACTAAAAGTTGATGGGTAAGACAAGATGATCTAAAGGTCTTCCTATAGCTAACCCCAAAGTGTCACAATTGAAATAGTATATATATTTATGAAATATTGTAAGAAACCAAAGCCTGTCCTATAGTGTTATTTAATATCTAATGTTTGTATAATAAATACAGCTTTTAAAAAATATAAAACGTTTCAGTGTAGAATTTTTTTGTAGGCGGGGGTTTGTTGATGTGTGTATGTTTGTTTGTTTTGGCTTTATCATGCAGTGGATGAGGATGGGTCAATATGAACAATAAACATTAGCCGAAAACGCGCTCCCATTTCATTAACTTAATTGATAAGTCGACTAGCAAAGAGAATATTGAAAAAATAGAAAGATCATTTTAATGATACCCTCTAAGTTACTCTCTTTCTCTCTCTCGATCTCGATCTTGCTTATTTCTCAGTAAGCACAGAAAAAGCACCAAATATGAGGGGGGATATACTATGTTCATAAATGATATTAACAGAGATTGATTATTTTCATATTTCATTAAAATAATCATGATAATGAAATGTACCTTGATGGTTAATAACCTCGTCTATTACATGTATTTGAGAATATTAGGTCTATTTCTTTTCCATAATGTGGAATATAGCTTGGGCTACCATTGACCTTCCGATCTGGAGTGTCTTTCTTTTTTCTTCTTTTACTGTCTGTCTATAAACTTTCTTTGAGGGAGTACATTACGTAGTAACTTATGTCATATATTTCATAACAAATTATCTGTCGACTCCCAGATAGTAAATTCTTCAATGAAACAATGTCAATCTGCTTCGAAAATCTCAAACCACGAAACACACATCATACTTAATGAACGAGGCTTGTTTTTAAATTTCATACGCCGTCCTTGGCCTGACTTTTGCAACAGAGTTGAACCTAAGGTTCCCGGGAGGTATCACTGAACTCCATCTTGCTGTTGGGGGCCAGTAATTTGTAGCTCGAATTCCCAGAAGCTCTATATAGGTTTTACCGGACTGAATATTGATTCGTTTCTATAGATTTGAGTTTCATTTCATGTTCGACCTTAAAACCACTCGGCCCTCGGAGGTGATTTCAAGGTAAATATCAATCCGTTGTGATAAATCATTGAATTGAATCTTTCACGTTTTAATTCGTGCGCTTTTGATCGTAATTTGCCCTGGCACAGCATGGGCCGGACGGTCGACTTTGGTTTAACTTAATCCACCAGATAAGTGCTCGAGTATAATATATTCCCCGCCTATTCCTTGCTTTCCCAAAACGATGACGATAAAGCGACAATGATCTCTGCGACTATACTTTGACACGGAGATTGACGAGAAAAATTGTTGTAAGCAGGAAATAATATGCACGTGTACACAGCTGCCATCGATTTTTCTATTAATCAGGGCAAATAGATTCTGAGTTGGTAATTTTTTCAAACTGCTATAGCTAGAGAGTACTAGATTTGTTTGTAATGCAAAAGCCTTCTATTAAGCTTCGGATCTATGATATAAATTTCAATCATGTTTTGTACTCAATTGCGATGTTGATTAATCGAAATACCATTGAAATCGGTATAGCACAATGTAGATGGTTTAATTTTCTTTCATATCACTGTTATCACCAAACTCCGGGTTCCAGGTTTCCTTAAATGTTATTTACAAAATATTATTTATCGTCAAAGTTAAGGGCCGCTTTTTGGACGCCCCCTCCGACCACTACAATTTAATGAAAACAACAACACTGAAATACTGTGTATTATGATAAAATCTTTCTAATAAAATAAGGTGTGCTTATATAGTTTGTGAACTATAGTGGCAAATAACTCAAAAGCTAAGCAATTCACGTTGGCCATGCAGAAGCTGTTGTCACTGTGCTGTCACTTCACGCATGCGCATCGCCGGTGATGACGTCATGTGTTCTACTGATGAATATTCATGATGCATTTACGACCGAGTATGATGTTAGGGTATTTTGCTTCAAAAATGTAGTTTATTTCAGCTATCATAATTGATTCATGATTAATTGAGATTGTATGATTAATATCAATATTAGTATAATATAATTTCCAAATATTATGAATAACTTAGATATTATGATGAAGTAAGAATGGATTTTATATCACACTTTAGGCCACTCACGGATTTTTGTAACTGTTACATTAGTTTACAATCTAAATCTACCTATACCTCGCGTTTCTCTATCTACTCATACTTACCTGGCGCAGGGGTCGCATTGATCAAGAAGGATGCACCCCCAGGGCGAGGCTTGCCATTGCACTCCGGCTTGCTGAATCTTGCGATTCCCCCAAACGTGGGGAACTCGGGCGTATAATTTATGGTAGCGGAGATCTGCGTTCGCGCTATCTCCTACAACTCAAATGAAAAGTAAGAAACAAAACCGGATACTATAGTACGAATTTAAATGAACTTCGGATCTTACCTTCACGTCATTTTCTAGTCATTATGCCATTAACAATCTCCAGTGTATATTGCAATGCAGTTATAGTTGGTATACCACATTCTTCTCTAGACTGCAGAGAGTTCGGCACGTGTGAATAGGATTAAGAGTAAACACATCACTCCAATCGTCGGATATTTACTGGCCGTTTGTGCATGTTGAACCAGTCCTCTGGAACAATTAAATGAAGTGGCATTCGAAACATTCAATGCCCGGCCTTTCAGAAACATGTTAAAACGATTGAATTTACTTAGAGTCATTTATTCATAATGTTATATGTCGTTAAAATTCTGGAGAGAGATTTGTGTACTAGTATTTTGTTTTGTATAGTGCCTTGAGTATAACTTTGCATGCGCTTTATATATTTGTAAATTTGTGAGAAATAATCAAGATTTCCTACAATTAGCCACTATATAAATTACACACAAAAATAAAATGTAATTTTTGTATTGCCGCTTTTGTCCCCTAGCCTTGATAGGTGTTCAAAATGAATTTAGCTAAAGTAAAGGCTTTGCTATATATAGAATACAGAGCTTTAATTATTTGTATTTGGGGTGGGTAGCTGAGAGACACTTTCCGGCTCGGTTGCTGATATAAGCTTAATCAAATGTCGTGTTCACCCCTCATCTTTTCTGATGCTGAGATGCATAAGTCTAATTTAGATTTCATTTGTTTTGAATTTCTATCTCTTACAAATTGGGATTATGTAACATCATTTCTCACTGATGTAACATAAACTATGGTAGCCGTAAGTGTGATATATCAAGTGACGAACACACATCATGACCAACGAACTCAGTTCGATGATCATGACAGTAGAAAAGTACGACAAAAAATTCTTCTTAAAGATACCATAACGTTCGTAAGATGGCTTCGGTACTGATTCGTAGCAGCCGAACTGGTGAGATAATTTTATATTTTCATTGAAAACTGTGTCGTTAAAAGGATTGAAAAATCATTCAAATTGTAGATATGGATATGTGATTGATGATGGGAATGACATTCTGTATGATTATCTTATCTTTCATGCTGAAATTTACCACAGGCCACAGGGATTATATTGTACAGGCAGAGGCATTGCATTGCCATTGGCCTTCCCCGTTGCTCCGGCCGACTGAGCTGCGGTAGTGTGACTCGATCGATCGGATATCGAAAGGCTTCGCGAAAGGCTTAATTTTCTCGTAAAGATCTTGAATATGTATTCGATTGTTTATTTGGCATATCAATTTAGACTGTAGACAGGCAGTGCCTATGAGCCTGGCTATGATTAGCCTTTGCTTTGCTTTGCCTGGTGAATATTAAGTCGATCTGAAAAAGTCAAAGTGACCTTCAGAAACATGGTGAAGCCTGAACTTTTGACAGAAGTTCAGGCTACACCATGTTCACAAAGCTTCGGGATTAAAATCTCTTAAACTTAAACAAGGGGACGTCCACACTGTCTCAATGTTGGTTTTTAATAAAATGTAGAAGCAGGAAATGAGAGAAAAAATTAGTGAAAGTTTGAGCAGTATCCAATGAAAAACAGGAAAGTCATGAATTTTTGAACTTGTCATCATTAGAACACATGATGGCAACATTGGTGTATCTGGAAAAATTGTGCTGGGTAGTGAGGCTTAGAGGAAGGGTAGACCCAATGAATTTTATTAAAAACTATTAAGATAAATTATTGCTATGATATTATAATTTTTTTAAATAATATGTTCAGATATAGATCTAGGCTAAACTGTTTTTTTTTCTAGATCTAGACGAATCTACATCTAGGTTGTTAACGACTATTTCCTGTAAACTGTTTTCTTGTTCTATTTCACAGCGGCTATACAGTTTATTAGAGCCACATCATGTGCTCAGTATTCATCGGGAAACACTCCCAAGATAACCACGCATTACACAGTCATCCCAAGGGAAACAGATGACAGATGGAAAGGTAACAAAGCAGTTGTTGCAGATCCATGTTGTTGCTTATCGATGTTCGAGTTTGGAAGATAATTGCCTGTTGTCCATCCCTATTCAGATTATTTTATTCTGGCTTTTACAGGGAGCATCATTGCCCTTCTGTTTTTAAATGATTTTCATTAAATAAAGATGATGTGATGAAGTGTAATTTCAAAGATGATTGGTCCAAATACTCAGCTGATGGTTCATGTAATTTGATGAGAATATATAATCATGTTTATCTTTTATATAAGATATTGTGAATCTTATAGGTATTCATACAGTGTAAATACCAATGCGTAATGGGCACTTACTAGTGACTGGATTTCATAGAATCATTCATTCAATTTTATAACCACAATTATTATATCCCTCTCTAGTTCTTCTTTTCTTCTATGGGTTTTAATTTATTATATCTACCGGTATCAGGATTCAGAAACATTTACAAATTCTAGATTATTCTTGATTATTCTACTCATTCTTAGAGTGTCTTGCTCATAGCACAAAAATAATTAGAAATTCATCAAGCTTCCCTTTTCCTTCTACAGTTTACAGATGTTTTGCAGCTAAAGCATTGTGACAGAAAGTATTATATTGTACCCTCCAAGTCATCAACAGAAGGAAAAAAAATGAAGCAAAGAAAGCCTGTCAATAAAGATATCCTAGATCCAAAGGGAAATAGAAAGACAAAAATGGCCACTTTATTACATGTGGCCATTATTTCTTTCTAGACAAGTTCAATTAATCAATGAACTAGATTGTAGTTGTGCTTGTAGTGATATGATTTAAGAATAAATAAATATGTAATGACTTTGATTTGATTTTAGATGTGGAAATGGAGCGCTATGGGGATGAGGCTGATGTAGTGATAGTAGGAGGAGGACCTGCAGGGTTGTCAGCGGCGATACGTCTGAAACAACTCTGTCAAGAGAAAGGAACGGATCTCAGGGTTTGTGTGGTGGAAAAATCTACTGAAATGGGTGAGAAATTTTACATTTAAGTGTCATGGAAAGTTGGGCTATATGAACTTATGCTACAGGCAGTGATTTTAAAATTCTTATGTGATTTCCAAAAATTTGTACGGTATTTTTGTACATGTACAGTATTGTCATCTTGAGTGACATAACATTCTAGGTATTCAAGTTGATTGGATACAATTTGATTTTGGTATGACACACTTTCCAGAGGCTTTAGGCCAAATTATATCAGGTTTAAGCAGGCATGGAACTATAATTTTGTATATATATATTTTTTAGAAGGGGGGGCGGTGGGCCTTGGTGGTTTTTACATTCATTTTCTTCATCTACCTTGCTTAAAATTTATCTTTGAAAAAATAAAGGGGGTAGCCCCCCCCCCCCCCCCCCCCTAAAACCACTACTGAAGCTTAGTATTCAAAGGGTCTAGAAATTTCATTCATTTGGATAGTTAAAGTCTTAAAACTGCTGAGGTCATCAGATTTTTCTATTATTGTATCATAAATAAGTTCGCTAGAATAGATATAATGTCATAAACTTTAGATTGATGATCTTGGGTCACGTATAGAACAATATAAGCTGTGTGCAAAGTCCGTTCCTCTTATAGCTGAGCTTATCATTTCTTGTGCCTTAGTATCAGTGGTATAATCCTGAAAATAGATTCCATGCTATAGACAATTCATTTAATGTGTCTTTATCAGACCCTCACACTAAAAAAAAATACATATTTGAAAGATGTACAAAGTCCAAGGCAAGGGAGATTATGCCCACAAATGTACCGAAATAAAATTTTATTTGTTGATAATTGGGAAGGATAAATAGCTTATTATCAGCTTCATTGAGTTTTCCTGGCAAAGTACTCAATTACTCTTCTCTTTTTTGTAAATGTATTCAACTATTCATACTTAATAAATAAAGTCAAATAAAATTACGTAACCTAGCATGTCCATCCTACACATCTATGTATTATGAAAGAGTTTCATCAGGATGGTTTTAATAATGATTTGAAATATTTGTCGGCTTACTTCAGTCTGCCAATCCTCATCTGAGGAAGATGTCTGAACTCTAGACATTGAAACTGTTTATAGACTTACAGGTAAATTATCCTTTTAGGATGTGATACAAGAACTTTCAAATCAATAGCTTTGTATTTCACATTGTATATTACAATTCTGAGTCCATATCTGGTTTATCTATAATTTTGATTAATTCTGATGTAGTCATTATTTTGTGTGATGTCATATTCTTCTTTGCCGTTTACTTGTAATTCAATATTTTTAACATGTTTCTTTGGTATCTCTCAATTTTCCTTCCTTTTTCTTTCTTCTTTTTCTTGTGCCTAGAAACATTAGTATCAAGCGCTTTATAAATATAATGTATTATTATTATTATTATTATTGTTTACAGGTGGCCACATATTATCTGGTGCCTGTCTGGAACCCAATGCTTTGAATGAGCTCATCCCAGATTGGAAGGAGAGAGGAGCACCTCTCAAGACAGAGGTCAAAGAGGACAAGTTCTCTTTCCTCACAGAAAAACATCGCATTCCAATTCCTGTGCTTCCTGGTAAGACAACCAAATAACAAATTTGATTTGATTTTTGATTTGATCAAGTTTATTTCTGTTTGATTTTCTTTTTCTTTTGCAGTTTTACAAATATGTAACAAACAAAACATTGCAAATTTTACACAATCATGACAAAAGAATATTTGTAGAATAAAGTAAGACTGGTTGTAACTAATCAAAAATAAAAAGGTTCTGCTCAAAATATCCCCCTCCCCACATTGACCCTCTCTAAGTGAGTAGTACTTCCATGTCATGTTAACAGTAAACCTAACACTCATGTCTGGTAGTACATAACAAAGAAATAAATGTTTGTGCGGGATCAATGCTACATAGGCCCAAAAGTTCTATGTTTGAGTCTTTTGTGTCTGTTCATAAACTATGTTTATGTAAAGGAATCTGAGCAAAATATGATAAAAAGATATTTTCTTTTGGTTAGTAACTAAAATCTGTTAGATATCGAATGTGCAGTTCTAGTTCCTCATCAAGCATTTGTGCATCTCATCAATGACCTCTTTTAATATATAAAAAATCTTCAACTTCTTTTAATGGCAAAAAATCATTTGTATTGCATATTTCACAAACAAAAGCCAATAAAAATGTGGGAAAAGCTGATAAGTTTATTTGATGGGAGTGTTTTTTTATTTAAATTGAAGACTAATTTCTGATTCCCTGGATTTATTCGTCCTAGGCCTACCTATGAACAATCATGGTAACTACATTGTACGCCTGGGTAACTTTGTACGTTGGCTTGGAGAGCAGGCAGAGGAACTTGGTGTGGAGATCTACCCAGGGTATCCAGCCAGTGAGGTTAGTTTGTTGGTCCTGATCAGATTCAAAGGTCTGTAGCATGGTGGGGGTTGGGGGGGGGGTTGATGGCCCAACATGCAACAACAAAAATCAGCAAATCTTTAAATGTTTTTGAGAATTTGTTTTTGTTTGTTTGTATTTCCAATTTTCAAAATGTCACACTTGTCTGCAAATATGATTCTGAAACCCTACCCTTCCATACTATTCAAAATGGTCTTGTCAGCAGCCCCCCCCCCTCCCCCCCCCCCCCCCCCCCCCTGCTAGCTGATATACCGGTATATCATCTACTGTTGATTCAATTTCATATTTGGTAGAATAAGAATATTTGTATTAAAAATGTTAAGGTTCCTTGGAAGACACAACTTATGTGATCGTTCCAGGGCAAAAATACACAGCGAGTAATCATTTTACAGTACCGGTAGATGTTGTCCCTTTTTTACTATGGCCATCACAATGAAATATGTATTTCTGTGTATCTCTTCTTTCCAGTTGTTATATCATGAAGATGGCAGTTTGAAAGGCGTAGCAACCAGTGATGTGGGTGTGGCCAAGGATGGATCCCCAAAGGTAAGACCATGAAGATTGAGACTCTAAGCTAACGGTGCAATGAATACCAGGGGAGTGTGTCGCAAAGACTAAGATCAAATTTAAGTTGGACTTAACTATGGCAGGCCGTTTATTATCAAAAAATGTTAATTCTGGAGATTTTTTACCATGATTTGTACGTCCTTTAAGAGACCAATGCCAGTAAATGGTGAGAGCAAACAGTGGCATAAGCGGCCTGCCATATTTAAGTCCAACTTAAAGCCCCACTGTACTACTTGTAGCTACTTGCTCCCTCTATATAGAAAACAATGCCTAATCGGTGCCTGTTGGTCCCCCATGATCCTCTTTTTCTTATATTTATTGAGAGCTGAGTTGATGAGATAGCCACCTGTCAGTGACCTCGCTGGGTGGTCTAATCCCTTCTGGCCACACTAGTACAGACAGCCTTTAAAGTCGATATTAGTTTTTGTGAAACAATCCCCAGAAGCATTTTCCCTTATTTAACCCTAAAAAGACCGGGCTATTCGAGGTCTTAATACGGCCGGAGGGAGGGGGGGGGGGGGGGGGGGGGGGAGCCACTATGCCCCCCTGCCTTATTAGGGTTAAAGTCTTGAAATAATCTTGTGTGAGAGAATCTGTGGTAAACAGTTAACTACAGAATGGAACCAGTAATATAAAGAATAAAGAAATCACAGGCTAATTCTTGACCCACTGTAAATTGATGACTTCACTTTTGAGAGAGAATCTCTCGCCTTGAGATGCTTACCGACATGTTATGTTTCCTCCTCCTCCATACAGGGAACATTTGAGAGAGGAATGGAACTCCATGCCAAGGTGACGATATTTGGAGAAGGGTGCCATGGACATCTTGCCAAACAGCTCTACACTCAGTTCAATCTTAGAGAAAACTGTCAGCCACAAACTTATGCAATTGGGCTCAAGGAGGTAGGTGGTAAACCCTGCTTTAACTGGCATGTTCTATGTAGATCTGTCAGGTGACTAGTCATATGACCAGCTGTGTTTATATGTCATGTGATCCGTATTCTATTCTTTAAAAACATATAATGCTTTATTGGTATTATGATATTTGATGCGAATTGAAGAAAGCAAGTGAAATGTAGAAGGAAACAAGAAGGTATGATAGATGAAAATCTCTGTTTTGAAGAAGGAAGGTAATGAAAAGCAAAGAAAAAAATTACCTTTAGGAGAGTGGGTACAAAATGATAGGAGAAAAAAATGCTAGTTATACTAAACACTGCTTAAGAAGCAGATGAGGGTAAGATGAATGATGTAAGTGGACAAAAGATGACAAAATAATGATTATTAGGCAAGATAAAGGTGAGGAAGATAGGTAATGGGTCAAAACTAGGAAAGCCTGGATGAATTGAAGGAAATCCATTGAGGGAGGTTCTCATCTGTTAAAAAAATTATTGTAATGATTTCAAGTACTGGTATAAGTTTGTTTTAATGTTTTTTTGTTGTAGGTCTGGGAAATTGATCCCAGCAATCACCACCCAGGCAGAGTAGAACACAGCATTGGTTGGCCATTGGTAAGTCAATTACGAGAGAGAAAATTCTTTAAAAAGAAATTCAGAGAACGTAGTTCAGTGAAATGAAAGTTTTAATCTGATTAACTAATCTCAGTTTTCTGTGAATGAATCGTTTTTGTAAGATGGACATTAAAGAGTGCAAAACATGACACATATTTTTTTTTTTTTTTTTTTTATTTCTCAATTTACTTAATTTCCCTTTGGTTTTTCAGTATCGTATGATATGATTGATGGTGCAGTATAGATTTTAGACAGTTATACTCTATATGTGATGTCTGTGCTTGTACCGGTACTCTTAATTTTTGTTATAGCTTTACATTTGATTCAATTAAAGTTGCTCATGCATGAGAATTACGCTCCCGTGCGTACTAGTCAAGTAGTGTCCTTTCTGCGTACATCTGTACGGAAGCGTAATACCCGTCGGATCAGTGTTCGCCAAGTTGCCTACTTCACGAATGACTATAATATACCCACGTATGAACATCTTTAAGATAACAAAACAATCCAGAGCACTCCTTGATACTGATGCCTTCAAGGGAAATATCCTGGGGAGGGGGGGGGGGGGGGGGGGGGTAGAGAGCCCTCCTCCTGCTCTGAACTTTTTCCATAAAGCCAACTTCTTTTGTTTCCCTCCTAGAACAAGAATACATATGGTGGATCTTTCATCTACCACCTGGATGAGGGTGCACCCCTCGTAGCAGCCGGGCTCGTGGTAGGGCTGGACTACTCCAATCCTTACCTAAGTCCATTCAGGGAGTTCCAGAGATTCAAGCATCATCCTTCCGTCAAAGACACCTTCAAGGGTGGCAAGAGGATAGCTTATGGTGCTAGGGCGCTCAATGAAGGAGGGCTTCAGGTAGGTTCTGGAAGTAGTGGGTAGTAGATGTTGGATGTCTTCTTGATAAAAGACAACCCAGTTTGTGTAGCACACATTACATGTGAAACAAAAACTATTCTTCAAATTCACTGAATAACAGAAGAATTTGGGCAGGTTAAAAAGCAAATCTTAACTCCTTTCATGTTACTCACCTGTATTAGGGATGTTAGACTAAAAATTGAAGTCCATTAAATCATGACAATTTTGCACTGTATTTGGAGAACACAATTTATCATTCAATATGGAAAAAAAATGGAGTCAAAATATAAATCGATTCTCGAGATATTAATTTTTTAATATTTTTATTTAGGGGTATTTCCTGAAGTTTTTGCATAGGAATTTACAATGTAAGCATGGCACCGAGTGTAATTTAAGTACATAGTAAAGAGTACATACCTCAACATTGCAAGCATTGTTTGATGTGCCATATCTCAAAAAGTATATCTTGTTTCTCATTGAAATTGAGAACTTTTCTTCATTATATTCTTTTTATTCACATTTTTAAGAGAAACCTTGAAATTAAATATATTGTTGCCATGGAAACAAAACAAAGAAAATAAAAGAAAATATTTAAAAAGTAATATACCGGTATTTACTTTCCAGATCAAATTGCTACTCAAAACACTTTGCATTCCAAGATAATAACAGGGACATCTTTCCACAACATTTTAAAAATTAAAATATAAGGTTGCCATGGCAACAAACAAAGAAAAACAAAGAAAAAACAAAGAAAAACAAAGATTTAAAAAAAAAAAAAAAAAAAAATTCAGGAAAAATGTTTCCTGATAAAATTTGAGGATCGATTTGAGG
Source organism: Strongylocentrotus droebachiensis (assembly GCA_035222895.1). Lineage (NCBI taxonomy): Eukaryota > Metazoa > Echinodermata > Echinoidea > Camarodonta > Strongylocentrotidae > Strongylocentrotus > Strongylocentrotus droebachiensis. Next base: position 21,485 of record JAVYIG010010525.1, on the reverse strand, counting down.
ACCTGGAGGATCGATGATTTTCAAGTAAAGATTTTCAAATAATCAGCGATACAAATATAAGATGATATTTCAATGTAAACTTGGATTAAAATTCTGGCAGTCATGGTGGAAAAATATATATCAATTCCAAGTACATTTAAAATTGCTTTTTGATAAAGGAAAACAAATATGGTAAATGTCCAGAAAACCTCTTGTAATGTTACAAATGTATCCGGAGAATAACACCTGTATATTTACAATTACAGCTGAGTCACTAGAATTGCTCATTTCTACGTAATTTCCCTCGAAACAGTGTTTAGTTTCCCTTGAAACATTGTTTTAATAATTTCTTGCATTTCATCTTTTTTAAAGAGGGAGTTTGTACACTTAGAAGAAGAGCCACATGCCGGCGCTTACAATGGAAATTTCCACGTGCGCGCACATGGCCATTGCAGCTTGATGATAACATCACGCTCTTCTTTCATTTATCCTTCCTCCCGGCATTTCACTCGTACACACATTCAACATTTCAACTTCTTTTTCTATAATAAATACCGAGTTATTGCTTTAATAATGGAGTCTTTAATTATGAAAAACTTATATTCAACGTTTGTAGTCGATCAAAATTCTCAATTTATCCATGGAAAGTAGTTTCTAGCTGCAAATATTTCGTTCGGTCCGTACGTGTTCAGCACAGAATCACCAGGGGTTGAGGGCGAGTGTCAAGACTTACGGTTGTTCAGTCTTGGGTAGTATACATCGGAAGTTTGTGATTATCTATAGATGATCCTGAATGAATTTCCCTTAGATTTTTGGCTCAAAGATAGCTTGAATATGACTTATAAATATACTAACATTGACTTTTGCAAAAACTTAATTTTTATAAGAAAAAGATCGCTATAAATTGGAACTTTTTTTTACCGCTCAAATGTATTAAAAGTACGGGGTAGGCAATAAAGTCAACGTGCATGGATTCTTTTTCTCAGTTTCATGAATGGCATGTCCAAATTTGGGCATTGTGTGACCCCAGGATCACCTCCAGATTTTGATGTAAACATGCGCAGTTTTTCAGAGAGTCACAGAAAAGCAGTGCCATGGCTGCTGCAATGCGTTTCAAACGCTTGCAAAGGGCCAATGGGCGAATTAGAGCTCATCTTTACTGCCATATTTTGATTGATTCTACGATTCTACTTGTGAATAAAATGCTTCCAATATTGGAATACAACTTTAATCTACGGTAATTCTTAATCAATTAGTTCTTTCCTGCTAATTTTGATTTTTAATGAATTTTTAAAGATTGCATGTTTTTATTTCGACTACAATCACTGTTGGCTCGTACGCACATTGATGGCTCGATTTCAGGATTGCAGCGCGAGCGTCTAACATCCCTACCTGTATGATAAATATCATCCAATAATTATGTAAATGATTGTTTTTGAAAAAGCCATTTCTTTCTTCTTCTTTCCCTTCAAACAAGGTGTTCCCTTGGAAGATATTAAAGATTCACATTGAACAATCAAACACAGTTTTGAAAGCTCACGTATCACTCTTGAAATTTCATTTACGGCAAGTGTTTGAAAATAGCGACACAGAAGGAGTTCATTCTTTTTAACATGTACAAATATTTAGTTGTACAAATTTTCTTATCCTCCACTGGTTATCCATTCTACATCGATCACAGTGTTAAAAAAATGGAAAACTATATTCACAGAAGCTTTTTGGTCTATTTTATTTCTTTTCCCAAACCTTTTTTAGGTTTACAGAGCTCTTATTGAACTTACAACTCTTCTGATTTTTTTCTTTGCTTACGGTATCCATTATCTAACTCATGTCTTTCCTTTCCCCTCTCTTCCTATCAATCAGTCGGTACCCAAGTTGTCTTTCCCCGGCGGTGTGCTCGTTGGATGTAGCCCTGGCTTCATGAACGTACCTAAGATCAAGGGTACCCACAATGCAATGAAGAGTGGCATCATAGCAGCCGAAGCCATCTATGATCGTCTCACTCAGGAAGATGCTTCCTCAGAAACAATAGGTGTGTATAGGGAGTTTCAGAAAATGTTTGTTTTTTGGAGTTTGTAGATCTTCCTAGGAGGGGTGTATATTTTATTCTGATCATAAATGAAAATTTGAAAATACATACATTGTTGTCATACTGTTTGAGTAAGAGAAGTGATGGTTAAACCAAACACTTTCTTAATTTGTTTACATTGACCATTTTTTAGACGAGAAACTACCTCACTAGCTAATTTCATGCAAGTCTCATGCATGAGAAAGTGGTTTTACCGTAATTTAGCCATCGTCACTCTAGGAGTTAAGAACTAAACAATGTACGTATTAGATAATTATCAGTTCTATGTTAAAACTTGTATCTGTGAATGCTCATGCTGCATGATTTGAAAGAGTAGCTTGTCACCAGAAATTAATGAAAATAACTCATCTACAGTATATCAATATGATAGACTTGTTCAATCTCAAGATGTGCAGTGAATTCAATTCCCATTTGTCGATCTCACAGGCATCAATGTAACCGAGTATGAGGACAGACTGAAGAGTAGCTGGGTGTGGAAGGAGTTGGTGTCCGTCAGGAACATCCGTCCGTCTTTCAGCAGTCGTCTGGGTCTCTACGGAGGGGTCATGTACACAGGACTCTTCTACTTCCTAGGGAGGGGAAAGGAACCATGGACACTTAAACATCATGGTAGGTTCATACCATGTGGAGACCATTTTATTCTCGGCACTTGCAAGTTGAATAGTAAGATGCTTCCATGGTAGGTTCAGCTCCATGGAGAGCTGAACCATGATGATTTGTTGTTAATATTTCAGTGTGAAAAACACTCCCCTCTATTCAGAATGTGTGAATTTCATAGATGCTTATAACTAATTGATTGATTCTGGTATTTAACTCTCGGTTTCCCTTTAGTTCTGTAATAGAATTTGATTTACTATGTGTATGTAAGGCATTATTAAAATACTAGAGTCTAGGGTTCCAATCCTTAGCAAATAGAGTTTAAGAGCAATCCAATCCTTGTAACAAGTTCATTTGCATGAAAGCAGACAAATAAGAGATAAAAATTGGCAAAATTTTGAAATATGTTGGACCAATAATAATAGAATTATAAATGTTTAAAATGCGAGATCACTATATTAGTGCGAATCTCAAATTGGCAGTTTGGTCCATGACCTAGACGCAATGTTATACCCTGTAGATGTTTTTTTAAATGTACAAATACCCCCTTTCCCTCAATTTACTTGCAGGTAAAGACGCAGATTCCCTCAAGCCTGCGGCCGAGTGTACCGCTATCGAGTACCCCAAACCAGACAACGAGATCAGCTTTGATCTATTAAGCTCTGTCGCTCTCAGTGGTACAAACCATGAAGGAGACCAACCAGCCCATCTCACCCTCAAAGATGATAGCGTACCGGTCAACAGGAATCTGGCCATCTATGATGGTCCTGAGCAGAGGTTCTGCCCAGCAGGTAAGCTAGCTAAATCAAAGTCATTACCCCCCCCCCCCCCCCCCCCCCCCCACCCTATTTAAAAAAATAAAAATAAACAGGAAAAAGTTTAATTTTGTCATTTTTGTGACAAACTGAATGCATCACATTTTATCTACTTCGCATACTATTATTATTGAGCCTACTGAATCAAAAGGGACTATGATCAACTTCAACAAAATGTACAAGGAAAGGAGTGGTTGTAATAATGTGTCAGATTGGATTTCAGGTGTTCTGGAACACGGCACACCTATTGGTCAAAGGAAGGCGTAAGTAGAGGAATGACGGGCCTGTTGCAGATTTTGCTCAGACTATAATATCCAGCAGTTTTCGGAAAAGAAATATAGTTGTGACTATTTCCGAACCTCACTACGGATTTTGTGACTCTCTAAATCATTTATATCTTCACGCTAAACTCAAGTCCATCAAAGTTAAATGAGAGCTGGGCTGTGAGAGTTAATGGTAGACAGGTAATTACGGAATTCATATAAGAATTGTGGAGAATACTTTTCACTATCTTGTCATCCATCAAATTTTCCCCATTCATTACAGGTGTTTACGAGTACGTCCCGACTGAGGACGGAGAAGGGATGAGACTGCAGATCAACGCTCAGAACTGCGTCCATTGTAAGACCTGTGACATCAAGGATCCAAGTCAGAACATTAACTGGGTGGTCCAGAAGCTGGAGGTGGACCAGCATACAGTGGCATGTGATTCATTGTTCAGGGTCAAAGGCCTGTACATCTTGCATCCCGACTTTGACTAGATTTTGGAATAAATTGCAATGGTTTGAGTATTCGAGATGTTAAAATGCGAGATTCTTTCAGAGGGAGGACCCAATTATTCATTTGAATATATTGGGAGACAGTGGCGGATCCAGGGGGGGGGGGAGGGTTGGTTGGTTTAAAAACATTAATTTTACCTTTTTTTGGAGATAGGCCCCCTTCCCTGGCGCTCAAAGGGGGGGGGGGGTGCGATTTTTCAATTTTTCTAGGGCAAACACAAAAATTAGTGCTCACTACCCCCCCCCCCCCCCCCCCACTGAGCGAATTATCGGTCGGCTGTTTCGCCACTAAACATTTTCTCACGAATTGGGCCTCCTCCCCTGTCGCTGGCTGGATCCGCCCCTGTTAGGAGGTTATGGTTATTATGAATACCGTACTGTGCTAATAAACTCCCATCATAGGGTAATTTTGCTGCTCCCTTTTACTGGTATAATAAGCTTTCACTGTACTGAAAATACAGGCTATTGTTAGCCTCCTGGTTGAGAGCTGTGAATTACATCATGATTGTACTACCAACTACTTGCATAATATTAACTGCTCACCAATCAGAGTGTATGCCTTTTTACAGACCAGGGCCCCATATCATAAAGATTGGCAGTTGATTGAATGATCAGTTGATAAAAGTGCAAAGAGATTAATGGCAAATTAGCAATGAACCACGAAGCAATATTTACGTTACAGGACTCTGGTGGCTTTAGATACCTTGCCATTTCTGCTCTTCATATTCATATGACCATTAGTGACCTCCATCTGGGAGAATTCACATTTTTAGAAATAGAAACTCACATCAAATCCTATTGTAGTTGAAATTCAAAATGTAGAAATCATAGTCCATAGGTTATATTCTTGAGAACGATGCAACCTTCACCTTATTCATATTGGCTTGAAGTCTACAAAATATTTGTTTACTAGTTTTAGATGGAAATTTCAATGCAAATGCCAAGAATTTCAATGAGGATGGTATTGAGTGTATAATTTCCCAGGGTAATTCAGTGATACACTTTTCAAAAGTGAGAGGTAATGAAGTGCATGAAGAAGGGTGATGTAGTAAATCCTGCTAGTTCCAGTAAAACTCCATAGATCTGTGAAATATCTGCAGTAAGTGTGTGATAATTCATCACTTTGATATTTATCGATCCTTCTCATCTTGAAGAAATCACCAATCTCTTGATGTTTTAAGAGCCATTGCATTTGAAAAACAAACCAGAATGGGAAGCACAGACTACAGAATAGTTGTTATTTTTATAAGAATTCTAGAGGCTATATATTACTAGCAAATACCACCATTTCACTTTTCTGTATTATGTGAGAATGCAAAACAAAACTTTTAACTTGCAAAAAACGACTTGTAATCTATAAACATGTGTGATTGGCTTGGCTCATACCATACATTTACCGGTATATATTTTACCAAACTGCGGAACAAGATATTTGTTTGTAGGTTCAGGAGTGCTCTGTTCAGTGGACTTCTGTTTAGTTCAGCAGTTAGGCCACAGCGCTATCCTACGGACCCCCATGCAAATCTTCTTCTTTTTTCCCCCAGATTTTTTCCCCAGTTGTGGTAATGTAATACCTCGTATATATATATCTTTAGAGTGGATGAGCATGTGTACTTCTGTGATCCATAAGATAGTGTACACAGTATACTTTGCCTGGCTATGACTGTCAACTATTTTTTATTGGGATGATGATGGTGGTCAGTCTATCCTCTTTTTCAAGATTATCCCACAACTGCTGTCAGAATAAGTGCAAGTCACTACTTGTACATTCCACTTGAAGTGGACATAGGTCAGGGATGTTTAGATAGAGTTGTCCACTTCATAAATATATCAACTATCAATGAAATGTGAATTTAGAACTTAATTTGTTTTTTCTCTCAAGATTGCATGATTGTAATTGTATAATTTTGATCTGAAATGTTTGGAAAAAGTAGATAATTGTTTTAGAATTGTGAAATGGATTGAAAATTAATGAAGGAATGTACATGAAAAAGCCTTGTTTACACATGAAATTGTGAACCACCTCAAAAAGAAAAAAAAATAATTTGAAAATGAATGACGGCTCGAGATGAATATTTTTGGTTGCAGTCTTAGAGGTATCTATAGTGTTATAAGATAAAAAATTGTGAAAGGCCCTCATGCTTTTGATAGATGTCCTTTAATTTATTTAGGCAGGGGGCGTTTCACAAAGATCTTTGAGAAACGCCCCCTGGACTTGTAGGTCATGTATCATCACGTATGAACAAGACCTCAAGCAGTTCACTCTGTAAATGTATTCCTTCAAAACGCACAATTTGAAAAATGTACTGTTGTGACTTCATGGGGTGATTGCATGAATGTTACGGACCATTGTATATAAATCAAAGAAATTATAGAAGTTGATTGTCATGTGCACTTACAATTCAGTGATAAATGAAAGAAATATAATGTATACTTGTATCATATGAGATGATTGTTTTGAGGCAATAAATACTGTTGATACATTACTTTGTTTTATATCACAGTCAAATCATTTGTGTCCCATTGGTACGTTGTGTTTTATTTTGTTACTGATGAAATCCTCATAAAATTATGTGTTTTGATTCACTGGGTTGGTGTTTTCATCTAATATTGGCTTCTGAGTATAAATTTGATGACTGTATACTATATTCTTATACCCAACATCTGTTAGCATTTTGTACAGAGAAGGTTGAATTATTGTAAAGGCTTTTCTTTTATCATTGGTTTGGATAAATATATTATAGAAATACCCCGTGAAGGAAAGCTCTTCAAAAGCCTTTACACTCAAACCAAGAAGATTTCAAACTATGACAAGAAAGAGCCGAAAAGTTTGGACTTAAACTTTCGTTCCACATGTGTTTAGTCCCACATGTGCATGTGATTAACCATCTGATTGAGTCAATTTCTTATTTTGATGACATGCACTCATGGCATGCACCAATATTTGGGGGGGGGGGGGGGGGCTTCCCTTCAGAAGCAACATTTTCCAATTTCTTCCAGTTTCTTTAACAGTGCAATTGCCATGCAATAACTATATCTTTACATTCATGTTCCATTTTAAATTATATGAAAAATTTGTGTAAAACCCGATGAAATATTTCCATCATTAAGGTAAAGACCAGTTTTGGAAACGCCCCCTTCTCAAAACAAGGGAAACGCTCTCGGCGGTCTCGCCTGCATAACGCAATTCAATATGATAAACCAGAACGTCAATGACGTACATTGTAGTGCTCATCCGCATCTCGCAACAACAAATATCGTGGTACACTTTTGAACTGGTCAAAAAATAAAAATGTGATGCCCTGGAAGGGACATAATTTCATTTCATTTGCATAAAGTACCATAAATAATCAATGGAGCAAAATCTCAAAATTCTGTGTAGAAGTTTAGTGTTCCAAATTTAGCTCTACCAGATAAGGCAAACCAAATCAAAATCGGTCAAGAAATGAGGGAGAAGAAGCAATTTTTGTTATATTTGGAATAAATTTGCATAAATTACCATAATTAATTAATGGAGAACAATTTCAAAATTCTGTGTAGACCTTTAGTGTACCAAAGTTAGCTCTACGATATAAAGCAAACCAAATCAAAATCGGTCGAAATATGAAGGAGAAGAAGCATTTTTTGTGATTTTTAAATTATTTTTGGAATAAATTTGCATTATTATCATAATTAATCAATGGGAGTAAAATCTCAAAATTCTGTGTAGAAGTTTAGTGTTCCAAATTTAGCTCTACCAGATAAGGCAAACCAAATCAAAATCGGTCAAGAAATGAGGGAGAAGTAGCAATTTTTGTTATTTTTGGAAAAAATTTGCATAAATTACCATTATTAATTAATGGAGAACAATTTCAAAATTCGGTGTAGAAGTTTAGTGTACCAAAGTTAGCTCTACCAGATAAAGCAAACCAAATCAAAATCGGTCGAGAAATGAAGGAGAAGAAGCATTTTTTGTGATTTCAAATAAATTTGCATAAATTAGCATAGATAATGAATTTCACGATTCTGTGTACAAGTTTTAAATCCCCCTCCTAGCCCTATCATATGAAACAATCAGAATCAAAATCGGTTGAAAAATAAGGAAGCATTTTGAAAATCTTGATGATGATGCCACAACATAGTCCAAGTCTGTTGACCTGAAATGACCTTTGACCTTGACTTTGTGATCTGAAATTCTACTCACATGATTGGGGATACTTGATTACCCTATAGTCCAAGTTTCATTGACTCAGAACTTATACTTTAAAAATTATATCAAAAATTCAAAAACTTAACCTTAGGTTAAGTTTTCGATGATGATGCTACAACATAGTCCAAGTCTGTTGACCTGAAATGACCTTTGACCTTGACTTTGTGATCTGAAATTCTACTCACATGATTGGGGATACTTGATTACCCTATAATCCAAGTTTCATTGACTAAGAACCTATACTTTAAAAATTATATCAAAAATTCAAAAACTTAACCTTAGGTTAAGTTTTTGATGTTGACGCCGTCGCCGCCGCCGTCACCGGAAAAGCGGCGCCTATGTCTCGCTTTTTGCTACGCAGGCGAGACAAAATGAAATGGGAGCTCTTATTACCAATCATGTGAAAGAATATGTTTTAACTAATACATGATGATAACAAATATATTTGGGAAATTAGTTTATCTATTGGAACCAAATAGATAATGCGCACGTGTCGCACACGTGTGCGTAGTCCCATATACATCTTTCTGTGTACAATGTTGTAACTTTACAAAAACTGGGCCAAATTTCTTATCATTTTGATGATTCCAGAAGCTTGCAGTACACACCAATACTTATATGCTAGATGATCAACTTTTTCTGATCGATTCCACGTTTCTTTCACAATGCAATCGCATGACCAGAACTCAACTTTATCTTTAAAAGTTCACAATCACACAGATCAGTTTTCATCATCAATCTTTACAGAGTAAGTCCAAGGTCCATGCATTTGATCACTAAGTATCCTAAATAGCGAGCATAATTAATATAGAAATTATAATTTTCTTCGTTATTTGTATGATCCAGTGATTGTAACAATCTTTTTACGTAGTTGGGCGTTGGCAATGTATGAGACGGATCACATCATACCTTGGACTTGCCCCGAGCATTATCACAATCATTACCACTTACTTATTATCATTACAGGCAAATTCCATTTCAACAAAGTCATTTATAGCAAATCATTAATCTTCAAACATTGTTTTACCATCTAGTACATGTGATGAAATAATATGTTTGTATTTGAGGGTCTCCGACTGTGCAATACAAGGATTTCCCTGTACATACACTATCATCATCATCATCTCCATGGCAACCAAAAAATTACTTTTTTTTTTACGAGGGCTCTTTTCAGATTTTCCCTTAAAAAAATAGCCCCCCTTAATTATTTTGCGGTGGCTATTTTGGAGCTCAGGGGGGCTTTTTTTTTTTAAAGGTTGTATTTTTTATTAAACACGGTTTTACCTAATTAAATTCCAAGCAAAGGCAAATATAGATACAATTGTAGCGTACATATGTCATGTAGAGTATTGCAGACATTCAGATACCCAGGATTTATTCACTTTGTGTTAAACGTGTGGCTTTATGATTTACATATACATGTAACTAAAACTTGTCAAAAGGAGTGTTTTGTTTAACTGTACTTCGTTTTTCATATCTTAAGAAAATATTATCACTGACAGGCGGGCTAGGAATTAATTTTTGTTATGGGGGCTACTTTTCCCCATTGCCTAAAAAAAACCAAGGGGCTACTTTAAGAAAAGTGGGAGCTACTTTCTTAAAGCCATATTGTAAGCTGTAACAATAAGTTGTGTTTTTCCTTAGCCATCATACTACTAGCAACCAAATTGGTAGGTAATATGTTATTTAGTCTTTTTTTCTGTCCCAAATTTAGTTGTTATCATGGACAATGCAATCCCATTAAAAAAAAATGTAGACTAACTCCCTTTAAAATTGTGTTATTTATAACATTTATAACCATTAAATGTGAGTAAATATGTTTACTGTTGTCCTACATACCGATGTATTTGTTATGCCGAAACATGCAAAATCATCATCATGGCCTTATTTTTTTTTTTATAGACTCTAATTCTAAAGGCCAAGCCAAAGCTAGTTTCATTTCGTAGACAGAAATTGATGTCATCACTCATGACAATTGGCCTGGCATCGATCGTATATAAATAATTTAATTTAATTAAACAGTTGTAAGAACAATTCTGAGGAGTAGGAACATCCTTTATATATTTATTTACGGTTTTTTTTATAACAAAATTCAATTTCTGTGTACGAAACTTGCTTTATACCGATTTTACAGAAAAAAATCCGGCATTGATTTTGCACGTTTCGTGATAACAAATATATCAGTATGTGGGACAACAGTAAAAATATACTCGCATTTAATGGTTTTAACTTATAAATAACACAATTTTAGACGGAATAACATTTGTTTTAATGGGATTGCATTGTCCATGATAAAAATTAGGGCCAGAAAAAAGACTAAATAAACATATTACGTACCAATTTGGTCGCTAGCAGTTCAGCTCTCGTCACTCACAAATACTTTTTGCTTCATACTAGGAGCGTGCGGGCGCGCGCTGGAGCTGAGCTAGTACGTTTCTGTGTATTGTGAACGTGTGCGAACTACGTATGCATTCATGCTGTGCACGAAACTACATCGGTGCCGGTGGCCTGTCCGGCCGCCGGGAGCTTAGGCGCAGGCAGGCGGATACCGCCGTAGATCTAGCTACAGTAGGTACGACCGCCGATCCGCTGCAACTCACAAAACTTTTAAAATGTTGATGGAAGTTTCTAGTTTTGGAGTTGGTAGTTGGAACGGAGATTTCACTCAGACACATCAATAAATTGATTTATTTAATTCCTAGGGAATATCAATTTATGGCGGGGGCGATTTTTCAAGATCTATTGATTTTTTTTCGCCCTCGTCTTGATTTTTACCGTGGCGATTTCAGAGGTTTAGGGGGCGAATCGCCCGTCGCCACCGTGTATTTTTTTCGTTGCTCCATGGACTCTACTATCATCATCAATGATCACCATTACCATAGAAACTCTAATCAAATCTCTTCAATCCAGTGCACATCTAAAGCCCACTGCACATCTTGCAATGCAACATTACAAATTGAAAAGTTGCATTTCAGAGCTACATGTGAATATCTTAACATGCAAATTTGTCCCGATTCAGATGCCAGAAAATCTCATCATATGAAAGCACGAAATACAATCTAAAGTGTGAAGCACTATGAGCCTTCCATTTGGATAAAAGGCCAGTCAGCTCTAAATCTACCAGTGCCAGACCAGTAACAAGTTTGTCCAAGATCTTTACGAGATAACACATTTTGTGTGACTGGAAGGCTTGTGTTGCAGTTTTCGTCGAGAATTGATATTAAAACAAATTGTATTTTGTCTATTTCTAATCTTATTGCATTTTCTTCCAAAATTTTTGTTAATAGCTCAAGATGTGTGGTGGACTTCACTATAAAACAAACCATTTTTCATACACAACACAACATAACCTAAAGGACTCTAACTGGACACCTCAAAAAGTTATATTATTTTGTACACTTTATTGAATCACCGTAGGCACCGCGCGTGTCCATGTCTATGCAATGAACTCGTATGGGATGGGCTCAATCAGCTGGGGAGCGTTGTCCTTGGCGCTGACAAAGTGAGCCTTCCTTGGCTGGGTGGGCTGTGGACAAAGGGACAAGAAAAGAAAAATAGAATTTAAATAACTACATGGTAGTGTATTAAGGTAACTTCCATTTCTTGCAACAGAAAAGCAGTTTAAAAGGAAGACCAATTCGAAGAAACACTGGCAGTATGGCGTGAAACTAGCGAAACAACTAATTCTTCACTCAGCTACAAACCAAGATTTCTGATTTTAGTCTTATGACATCCAAATTTTGAAAGGCAGAAACTTTCATTTTCTCTGATTACCTTGCACTGTTGTAAATATAGAATTCAATGTTCTAAAGCAGGGTGAGTTTTTAAGTCGGGTCTTATGTCACTGACTAGAAAATATATAAGTGGTATCCATATGCCCTACATTAAACCACAAAGAGTGCCCTGCATCACTAACACTAATCAGGTTTGAATGGAGAAAACTTGGTAGACAGATCACAAAGACATTTTGAGATTTTGAGACAATAATTTTATGCCATTAATGCAAACAAGTCCTTGCCAAGGTCTAAGAATCAATTTACGAGATCTCTCCCTTAAAACTTAAAATTGTTATATCTAACAGCTATCTTAAACGATTTGTGTTGGTACTGACAATTCTCTTGAGCTGGTAGAATTCTCCCTTCTCCTTGGCTTGCTTCTTGAGGATGTCGTTGTTTCTTCTCCTCTCCAAGAATCCCTCTCGACTCTTGGATGCCTTGATGTGCTCAATGCGAACATTGATACGCTTGGGCAGGACGCGATCCCTGCAAGGAGATAATGCATCACATTAACATTAATTAACAATGTTAAAACAATTTTGCAAAGTGCTTAAATATTGCTACTCAAATTCGAAATTAGTTGGTGGGTTCATGCTCGGAAGGAATGAAGTTGAGAATGTAACTGCTTTAGTACATGGCTAGGCAAATTCATGCAAAAAAATATATTCAAAAAATTGACTTGAAAACACATCAGACAATTAGTCTGAACCGAGTCAGGAGCAAATTTGAAGAAATTATATTTTTAAATGTTGTAAAACCAAAGATATAAGAAGAAAACCGACCAAGTATCTGTACTAAAAATCGTACATGTAAAATTGGTCGAATACATTCGACAGCTGAAAATGACGCGCACGGTTGCATTACGTGCGTTCTCGAATCCAAAATCATACCTCACACACACACTCTCGCCATACCGCGAATGGTCCGTCGTGGGGAGCTAGCCGGCTGAGAGTTGACAGCGATACCAACGCAGCTTCGGAGCTCCGCAGAGCGCCATTTTAGCGGGACTCGGAAAGGTACGCGGTGGGAAGGCAGCGGCCTAGCTTTTTGCCCAAACAACGCTAGATCGGCTGCTGGCAAAATGAAAATAACTACGATCGAGAACATCGTCGGTTTCTTAACTTTTCAGTGAGATAATTCTAAATTCTAATTGAGACTATATAATAAATTAAATCGACAAAGAAACCTCGGTAGAACTCTTATAACTATATAAAAGCTTGTTTATTTCTTCATTTGACATTTTGTTTTCGACCATTTTTTCGTGCGCGAGTCAATGCAAACTATGTATTACCAAACTTTCAACACGCAAGAAACGGGGAACACTCGCGGACCTCGTAACAAATTCGTTGCAAAAAAAAATTTCAAGGGTGATTTTGAAGCAGTGTAGAATATTGGCGCTGCAATGCGCAGAAATATACTTGAAAGAAACTTAATAAATCATACCTGAATTTTCAGAAAATCGTATTTGTATTAGTGTACCTAGATGTGACTTGTTTATAACTCAGATTTTATGAAGATTTGTCGGGAAAAAATGTCATTTTTTTCCGTTTGGTGGTCATTTCTAGGCTAATATTTCAAAAGTTGCATCAGTAATGGGCCCGAAGTTTCTCTTATCGTACTCGCATGTTATTTCTACATAGATTAAACATAGGATGGTTAAGGGCAAGACCAGATAACATTATAAAAAAGATATATCCTTCCACCCTCCCATATCCAAGTTTTGGGCTGATTATTGCCGACCCACCGCAGCAAGGCCATTCAGATTTTCGTACGGGCGCAAAGCGCCCTCTAGTGCCCCATGAATGTGCCTAACATGGCTTGTTTCATAACAAGATTTTGAAATTTCAACAGCGAACATTTGACATGATCTACCAAATACAGTTTTGTATATCAATAAGGCCATGTAAAATTGATTTCATGTTGATCGTCCCCCGCCCGCTTCCTATTTGGGGGCCGCCTCCTATTTTTTGTTATTTGTTATTTTTTTTTTTATTTTTTTTTTGAATTTTTTTTTGAATTTTTTTTGGATTTTTTTTTTTTGAAAGAAAAAAAACATGAAAAACACTGCTAAAATGGCTCTATTTCTGATTTTAAAAAAAAAAATTGTCGGCGGCCATCTTGAAAAAAAATAGCCTCGACTGTCAGGGAAAATGTACCGAGCGGCCATTTTGAGCGGCCATTTTGAAAAATATCAAATATCAAATAACATGGTACCAGGCCTCTCGCCAAGAAATTAAAAAGGCGTGGCGCGACCCGAGGAGAAATTTGACCCCCCCCCCCCCCAAAAAAAAAAAAAAAAAAAGGTAAAGATTTAGACAGGTTTTTTTTTTTTTTTTTTTTTTTTTTTTTTTTTTTTTTAATGATTTATTTATAAAAAGAGTTTACAAGTATAAGGAGTAATTTGATTATTTTTTATCCCTGTATTATATTCCGGGTCATTGTCATATTAACATTTCCACTAAATAATCTAAATTATCAATGTTTATACAAGTAGGTCTAGAATCTAGACTATGTTGGAATTTGTGAAATTTGTTATCCAATGTTACGAAGAAAAAGAAAAGAGAATGATCCTAGTTGTTTAGATTTTGATCGGGCTAGACCAAGTCATGTATTTAAAGCTGTAATTAGTTTCCTTATATTAAAAACAATATTGCATTTTCTTATTTTCACAAAAATTGCAGTACTCAAATTTATGCAAGTCTTTTACTTTATATTCGAGTAAAATAAATTCTGTCTCAAAATGACATATACACCCGTCGACCCCAAGACGCCAGAGCAATTAATAGAAAGTCTGAAGAGATGCCGACGTGTTTATACGCCCGCGTCATTAACATGGCCAGTTATTATTTGTAATTTGCTGGAAATTGTTCTTTAATTCACGAGTTTGAGTAGGATCTCACTATATCATACTTATGTTAAAAATGATTGTTGAATATCTGAATTTGGTTAATCTGAATCACGGTGAGCTTTTATTGAGCGATGTGAAAACATGCAGCCACAACTGAATTTGAACATTTTGATTGACTGCATAGTTTCTTAGTAACCACACATAAACAGAGATTAGAAAGTAGATCAGTTCATTCATGAAAATGAAGCCCCAGCCTCTCTGAGCTAATGTAAACAAAAACAAAGCCATTTATGGGCCGAGTGAATGACCTCAAGTGAATGTGACAGAGAGGTTTTCCCACGCTTATCTTTTCAGGGGGGGGGGGGGGGGTGGGGATAACTTCACGAAAGAGACAACGCGAGAGAGAGAGAGAAAAAAAAGAGGGGAATGTCTGATGGAGAGCGCGCAAACATGAAAGGGCTAGGCCGCCAAGGAGGGATCGGAGCTGAACAAAGGGGAGACATTAGCATTTTGATAAGATTGGATTATGTCTGCAATGTATCATCGACCAAGGCCACGTGTTGAGTGATGGCTCCACTCGTCTGGCACATCGTGTAGTTGGTTTCCCAAACAAATAAGTGAAAGTTGAAACTTTGTAATTCACACTACTTCTTTTTTCTTTTAGATTTTTACAATCATAGCTTATTCTAAAGTCCCTCTTACGTTATTTACAGCTATAATATGTATAATTACTTTGCCCAATGTTAAAAAATAGGCTGTTGGAATTAAAGCAAAACAATTTACTGTAGTTCATTCATGGTTTGCTGCTTCGCAAACGCATATGAAATAAAAATTCATTCAGACCCTTTCCATGGTCCATGTGTCTATCTCTCCCAACACAACTACTACTCTCTCCCCCTCCCGGGTATGAAGTGCTTGATTACTGGGGGGGGGGGGGGGGATGGGGGTCGAGATTCAAAGTTCAATATTCAATTAGAAACATTGAATTATTTCTTACAATCAAAGTAAGAATGCAAAATAAAACGTTAATAAAATAAATTTGATGTACCAGCTGGTAGGAAGGAGGCGAAAATAAACAAAACTATAAAGATTTTGTTGGAGTCGCCATAATGCAGACATCAAATAAGTTGCATGCTTATTATGTATTTAAAATACCAATTAAATATAGGGTAAAGAAGAAAAAAAGAGGGATGGAGAGAGAGCTTTGCAGCCATTCCTGGTTGCAGCTACAAATTATTCATTGCAATCCATTTCGACCGTCGTCAGTTCTATGTATGCCTGCGCTGCCTAGTCTACTTCATAATTGTTATGCCAATATTTTGGATAATTCTCTTTTGTACTTGAAACCTGATTTTATGTATAAATGTTTGCATGCATGTATTAAATAGTGACTTATAAGCCTTTAGGTAAACCAAAGAGATACAATTTTTAATTAAAGTCAGTTATAATAATGAGCCAGTTTTTGCACAGAAATAACAAATTAGGAATTAAAGTGATTACTATGATCATCATCAATATCATCATAATCATCATACTGGCACATATTTTAATTAGACACTTGAGACTTTGAAAGTTCGAGTTGAGGTCAACACACACACACACACACACACACAGGCTAGGCCTGCTGCGCTAAGCTATGTGCACACAATATACGTGTATCGTATGTACATTTCCCCACAGCAACACAGCTACATAGAATACAATGGCGTGATCCATGTGCATCGGTGTATCTGTCTCTCTCTCTCTCTGTCCCTCATCGCGCCTTGACATTTTCTCTTCTCTCTCTCTCTCTCTTTCCCCACTCTACTGCATGCACGATCTACGGGTGTGTGTACTGCTTCGAGAACGCTAGCGCTTCAATACTTTTGGAGCGGGCGGTAGCTGGCAGCGCCGCGTTTGTCAAGTAATGAACATATTACGCGTGGCGCGCGCGTGGCGCGCGCGTGGCGCTGTTTTCTTTGAATGAAGAAGGGGTGGCGCAATATGTTTAATATCAAGAAGGCGTGGTGCAAGGTCAGGCAAAATCAAGAACGCGTGGCGCGCGCGCCACGCGTTATCTGAGGCAGCGAGGGGCCTGCATGGTACACCCTCCTCCTCTTTTTCAAAAAATCCGGACGATCAACATGTAATCAATTTTACATGGCCTAAAGACACACAAGAAAAAGGTGAACATGTAAAATCAACAGGATTTTTTTTTGCCTTTCCTGTTTTAATGTTATGGGAGTATGAGAAACTATTCCCTTTTTACCCCGTCCATAATCCCAAATTCGCACCCTAAATATGAGTTTGAAAATGGAAAGCATTCTTGTAGATTTTATAATCTACTCTTTGGAGCATGAAGAGTTAGGAGCTTGCTCACATACCTGACTTGCTTGTTCACAACCACACCAACGGCATGGGGGGTGACGTTGAAGACACGACCAGTACGTCCATGGTATACCTTGTATGGCATACCCTTCTGGAAGGCTCCACAACCCTGTGTTCAAATATCACAAACAAAGAAAGACTTGTCATTGTCGGTTCATCTCCACAAAACCTCATAGCACTAACGGTACAACAGACTGCTCACAAACGCAGAGCAAAAGTTAAACAAATGTCTATGAATATATCAGAAAAAATCAAGATTTAATTTAATATTGAATGAATCAGTAGCAGTTTTCTCTCTCTTCACATAATTCAACGGCCAAAGACAAAGTATACTAAAATCATAATATAAATTTGTCCTTTATTTCATTTCATTATTAAATATAAAATAAATTTTATCACATGACTGACATGACTCATGGTAGATCAATTATTAAAACAAGATTATAAACAGTTGCATTATTGGATTATCCCTGTAAAACTCTCCCAAAGTGAATCATTCTGTATAAATTTCATACAACAATCAGCATTTCTTGGTAAAATTCATATTCCTATAAACCCGTCACTTGACTCACCTTGATGTCGACATAGTCGCCACGCTTGTACACCCTCAGGAAGGTTGACAGCTTTTCTACTCCATTGGTCTTGAAGGCCCTAGAGAACATGTACCGCGTACCGCGGCGGTAACCTGTGGTGTTTGTCTTCACCATGATGATGCCTGTAATTGTAAATGAGTATTTTTTTATTTAGCAGGACAGATCTATAAAAAAAAAGGCGGGATGTCATAGGTGACTTTTTGTCAGAGATTTGGGGAATTGGACTAGCTGGTCTCATTCCCTTTTTGTGTTGTGTTACTTGTCAGAGTTTTGGAGTGTTGGACCCCCCCCCCCCCCCCCCCGCATCCTTCTTTTTTTTTCTAATAGTTTTTTTACAAAACCCTTGATCTGATTCCATCATGTTTGACAAGTTGAATGCACAAAATCAAAAAACTTATTTCCTTCGTTGTTCTTTGCTACGAGTATGAATACAAAAAATACCGTCTTGATGCAGAATAACAATTGACTTTGGACTAATTTTCAGTAGACTATCGTCTTGTTTGGAGCATCTTAATTTTAGGACGTTCTGGAAGTTTTGACTAATCTGGAGTTACCACTTCTGCATTAAATTTACTTTTAATTATTTACAACTTCATAGTCATACATAATTCAGGGCTGTCAACCCTCCCACATTTGGAGGGAGTCTCATGCCACCATGCTCATTCTCTCGCCGTCCCACCAGCTCGAAGCGGGAAACTCCCGCCACCACGCCCTTCCTCACGCAATCTCCCGGTTTATTATGAAAAAACCTCTCGCTAAACGTGTAAAAATGGACCAGCGAATCATTGGAATTTTTGAGCACCTTGATTTTTTAATATATTTTTTTCTTACTCAACACCCCCCCCCCCCCCCCCCCCCCCTTCCCCTTCCCTGTTGTCTTTGTTGAGCCAACAAAAAATTGCATACAAATTACGATCTCCCTCGAAGCAGTTCCCCAAAGTTGACAGCCCTCAGCCCTGCATAATTAAGATTAAAAACTGCTGCGCTGTATGTTTCAAGTAGGAAAGATGAAATTCATGTTTATCGCTATGTCTTTCTGTCACTAATTTCAGTCACAAACTGCAGGTCAACTAGAACCGACAGTGCACATGCACACAGAAACATAGCCCGACTATCCTGCTACGCTGGCAGCGTTGCGCGGCACACAGTGCATGCAGTCTCAATCATTCATTCTATCGCGTGGCCTCGCACCTTCGCAAAAAAAAGCGAACTTTATGCACATTTTTATCAATCTACAGCGCATCTTGATACAATCTAACCAAGATTACACCTCCAGACTATTTTAATTTAAATGAAGATTCATTACTTGTAATCATAAGACAGTCAATAATGACTTATATTAGGAATTTAAGGGTAGTCTTGATTTTGCATGCTAACCTGTGGACAGTCGGTGCACGAAAGAGAACCGGAAATGACGAGAACCACGTGACTTACTTCATTGAGTTGAACTACTCTAGATCGGTAAATGGATTGAGGGACTTTGTCAACCATTTGCAGATACCCAAAAAAAGGGAGTGGTAGAAATCTGTCAATACATAAAGACATACCGTGGACATGGAATCTACCGGGGAATCTATTTCAAATTCAAATACTTCTAACTTTTAAAGTAAACTTTAGGACGAAAGAATAGGTGAAAAGCATGAATTACATTTAATTGATGGAAACTTAAAGCCCATCTATACTAGTTTACAGGAGGGATTAGACCACCCTGCAAGGTCACTGACAGTTGGTTACTTCATCAAATCAGCTCTCACTTAATATAAGAAAAAGAAGATCATGGGGGACCAATGGTCACCGATTAGGCATTGTTTGCTATATAGAGGGCGCAAGTAATCCAACCCAAATTGACAATAAGAGAAGCAAAAAGGCTGATGAAAGTTCCGGGTGAAAGTTTCACTCAAATCTGACTAAATATAAGAAAGTTATGATTTTAAATGAATTACATTTAATTGATGGAAACTTAAAGCCCATCTATACTAGTTTACAGGAGGATTAGAACACCCTGCAAGGTCACTGACAGTTGGTTACTTCATCAAATCAGCTCTCACTTAATATAAGAAAAAGAAGATCATGGGGGACCATTGGTCACCGATTATTGTTTGCTATATAGAGGGCGCAAGTAATCCAACCCAAATTGACAATAAGAGAAGCAAAAGTTCCGGGTGAAAGTTTCACTCAAATCTGACTAAATATAAGAAAGTTATGATTTTGTTGAAAGTTGTACTAATCACTATACGTATGGGCACTTCAACTTGGCTGAAGCGGTATTGTCAACGTGATGTAGGGCAGGGGCGGATCCAGCCGGCGGTAGGGGAGCCGGGCTAAAGATCGAGGCCAAATTCGTGAGAGAAAAAAAATTATCGGCGAAATGAGCGGGGGGGGGGGGGGGGAGGTAGGTTAAGGAGCTATTTATTAACATTTTGTTTTGGGCCTCGAAAATTTGAAAAATGCACCCCCCCCCCCCCCCCCCCCCCCCCTTGAGCACCAGGGGAGGGGCTCGTCTCCAAGGTAAAATTAACCTTTTAACCTGTTTCCCCCAGAAGCAGAACCCCGGGCCCCCTCCCTGGATCCGCCACTGATGTAGGGGGTGTATAGTGCCAGACTATTATCTCCCATCTGTATACACAATTACTAAAATGTATATTTTTCAAAAATTCATTGCTCAGGAGGGTCTATTCTTTTGAGAGGACCTATATTAATATGTTATCTATGATACGTTTTGAGTAGCGCCGCAATTAGGGAGAAGGAACTTACACGAAATTAATGATATTTTTGTACACGGGCTATTGGGAGAGTTATCCACGTCCTACGCATGTTCGTCACAATCCACTGACCAAACTATAAATTCGAGATTCGCATAGACTTGGTGATCTCTTATATCAAACATTCTTAAATTCCAAACTATTGGTCCGATTCATTTCAAACTTATTGCAAGGATTGGATTGCCCTTAAAATCATAATGAAGTAGGGTCTTGATTGCTCGAGTGCATGCTAGCGGAAATGGTTTAGTACTGGATTAGCCCCCCCCCCCCCCCAAAAAAAAAAAAAAAAAAAAAAAATTGAAAAAAATATGAAGACCCTTTTTTATAAGGATTACCTGTCAGCAATATATATTAAAAGGTCCTTTTCTTTGTCAGTTCATCAAATTTATTTGTTAAAGCATGTTTATATCCATTACTATATCCATTACTGCAAGGATTGGATTGCCCTTAAAATCATAATGAAGTAGGGTCTTGATTGCTCGAGTGCATGCTAGCGGAAATGGTTTAGTACTGGATTAGCCCCCCCCCCCCCCCCCCCCCCCAAAAAAAAAAAAAAAAAAAAAATATTGAAAAAAATATGAAGACCCTTTTTTATAAGGATTACCTGTCAGCAATATATATTAAAAGGTCCTTTTCTTTGTCAGTTCATCAAATTTATTTGTTAAAGCATGTTTATATCCATTACTATATC
>JAVYIG010010524.1:0-68404 GCA_035222895.1 Strongylocentrotus droebachiensis | reverse complement strand
AAATTCAAATTACATGGGAATACATAAACAAATTGGTAAAAATATTGTCAAATTGCGATTTTCTAGTCATATTATGCGGATTCGCCTGACATGCAGTTTTTTCATCTATCATGTTTTTCTCCTTTATCAGTGATGCCGAAAATGTTGATCATATGTCTTTATGAATAGTCTATTTATTGAAAATCTGTCTCGCAGCGGTCAAGGTGAAAGTTACAATTTTGTACAGATAAAAACAAGCTAGATGTACAAGCAAGAGCGCATAACAAGGAGAAAAACAATATACATGTATATAAACAAGGATATACAAGTAGCGATTTGGCACTGTAAAGGTGATTATTAAAGGCGAAGCAGGAACGTACATGTATATCACCAGAGTTTTTATTCATTTTATTTATTTATTGAATAGTTTGTTAAAATACTGAAAATAGCAGCCCGAGAGCAGCATTACATTTAGTTTACAATAAAAGCACATGTCAAAAAAGGGGGGCTATCAAAACAAGTATTGCATAAAGCTTACGAGAATGAATCAAATATAAAATGAATAAGATATAATATTATTCAATTACTAAGTACAATTAACACTATTCTAAAAGTTAACCCATACACCTGTGATATCGTATTTTTTACTGAAACTTGTTACATGACTAGACTTTTCAGTATTGTTTGTACTGTATCCACTTGAAGTATGAAATATAGCTTTAACCCTTAATGTGCCATACACAGTGTTGCCTGAGCGCCGATTCCTTTTCTTGACAATTGATTCATCCTGGTAAATAATTATATTATCTCACATTGTTAAAGCTAATTGAAGCACTACAAAATTCCTCTTTTACACTTCACACAATGTTATTATAAATACGCCAAAACCATGAGCATTAGTGAGTACTAGAGCTTGATTGATTAGTTTCTATGAATGCGCCCATAATAATTACAACAAATAATAATAATAGTAATACTACTACTACTACTACTACTACTAACAGTAATAATAATATAAGTTAAAATAATAATAATAATATATTAGATTTGTAAGGCGCCGAATCTCCTTGAAATCAAATGCTCAAGGTGCACTTGTGAAACAAAAACAAAAAAGAGAGATTTCATGAAAGTATCTGTATTATAAACAAAGGAACACAAGTAAAATAAAATTAAATATAATATGTTTTAAAGATTATTGGTAAACACTTCAACTGATCTGCTCATACGAATCGCATTTATACATCTATTTGGCGTGTTACTGGAATTAAAAATAATGTATGTGCTGCACGATAAGGGTCGACACAAGAATATTGTTATAATAATGTTATTTAATTGTTGTGTTCATGAATGAACATGGGAATACAATTTCAGATGTAATTACAATTCATGATATATAATAGTAATAATAACAATAATATTAGTGGCTACTTGTATAGCGCACAGGGGTAACCTCGCTCTTCACAAGGACCGCTATTCAAAATTCGAGAAAAGGGTCATTATTCATAAGGACCTCTATTCATAATCAAAGAAGAGGGTCGCTATTCATAATTCGAGGAGAGGGTCGCTATTTATAATACGAGAAGAGGGCTCGAACATATTCATAATATGAGTAGAGGTTCTCCAAATTTCTGAATTACTTAACCCCAAAATGATCCAGGAGATTAACAAAGCACATGCAATACAGGTGACACAGAAATACAAGAATTATATCCTAAAACAACACCAAAATATGACAAAACTTAAGAGCACATAGTGGAAGGCGATCACGCAGGGCGTTCACTCACTCTATGAGTTAAGTATTCTTTTTTTTTTAATTAGGGGGAAGGGAAACTTTTTATTTCTCAAAAGTTAACGTCTTAAAATTAGATGTAAAACATGATCAGACATATATAATATATTTGTCAACGATTGACTAAGAAAATATGAATCACAAAATGTATGTACATTGTCACATTTGCTTGACTTATAATAATAATTATATTTTCTGTGAAAACATGCAAATTAATCATGAACATGCACAAGATACATTGAAGTGGTTTTTCAGCTGGTAAATCAACTGGTAATCATCTACTGGCTTTCAACTGGTAATCATCTACTGGTTTTCAACTGGTAAATCAGCTGGTAATATCAACTTGTCTGAGATGTCAACTGGTAAATCGACTGGTCATATACTGGTTTTTCAACTGGTAAATCAACTGGTAATCATTTACTGGTTTTTAACTGATAAATCAACTGGTAATCATCTACTGGTTTCCAACTGGTAAATCGACTGGTAATAATCTACTGGTCTCATTATATCAACTGGCTTTTGAACAGGTCCCAGTTGGCGGTGATTCAATGTCCATATTAAAAACTAGTTGAATATAATGCATGGTTTTAACTGGTACTAGCTGTTGGATACTGGTTTAACTGGTACCAGTTGGACACTGGCTTCAATTGGTACCAGTTAAACAGGTATTCTACTGGTCCTAGTTTAAACTTGTATTTTCTACTGGTTTTCAACTGGTACCAGTAGTCTACTGGTCCAAGTATCAACTGCCTCTATTTTTTTTCTTCTGAAAACAAAAAATCCACGAAGACTGCACTATGTCTTAGTGGGAGAGCAGTGCAGGGTTTGAAATCAAGTTGATTTCCAGTGCTCTTTGATGAAGCATGTAATCCTCATTAATACCAAGTCCCTCGGAGAGCACTTAATGCCGTTGATCCCCTGGTTGTTTATTACAAGTAGTAGCATTCAAGTAAAACAACCGAATAAACCACAATCCGTTACCATGCGTATACCACGGAGTTACGAAGTTTTATCTTGCAATGCTTCTTTGGATGGTGCTGTAAGATGACGGACCATCCCATGTACTAGGCTAAGCGAAAGAACTACGACGCTGAAAAAATCTACACATCCGAGGAAAAGAAAAGCTGTGTCCATGGAACCCGTTAAGTCAAATACTCGTCCTGTAGAGTCGAATAAAAGAAAATGAAATGTGAGAGTCTCGATCCGGCGTTGATTTTATATTACAGTATATGATTTAAAGCATTTTATCTTTCATTATTTCATTAGTTGAGACGTGTGCAATAACTTGTTTTCTTAATCAACTACTACAACAACAACAACAACCTACTACTACGACTACGACTATTACTTCTACTACTATTGCTACTATTACTATTAAATTTACCGCTAAGACTACTATTACTACTACCACTACAACTACTACCACTACCACTACTATGACTACCACAACTACTACTACTACTACTACTAACACTACTACTACTACTACTACTACTACTACTGCAACTACTACTGCTACTACTACTATCACAATCATAAATATCTTGATAATCAGACAGGCGATCGGCTTGTAAAAGTCATGGGATTCCTGACTGACTAAAGGTTTATAGTGATCGCAGCATGAGCTAAATCCAGGATTTTGTTTAGAATCTGAGGCAAAGATACCCAATCCCTTTAAGTACGTGGCCATTCTTATTCTCTCATTTCCCTAGCATACCTGTCACCCATCCACCTGTTATTTCACCGAGCCCGGAACAAATCATGGCGAAAGGAAGAACCGTGGACGACCAAGATGGCGGAACTACGTCTACCACCGTGGTATTCTTGACGAGTGTCTTCGCTCCTAAGGCTAGACCATTGGGCGTAGCAAAGACGCATAACGTTGAGAAACGAGACGCTATCTCATTCAAACAAAGCGGTAACGCACCGATGATACCGAAAAGTATGAATGAATTCCTTGAAGAAAACATATCTTTATTTAGACAGTTCAGGAGTCCTGGCATCAGGCGTCCTATGATGTTTCCTATTCCACCAACAAGAGAGAGAAACACAGCAATTGCTTCATCAAATCCTTTCGCTTCTGCATTCGAAATAACGAAGACGGTCCAACCAACATACGATATCCCATGAAGATATGAAGCTAGTAATGCGTACATGATTATAGGATATTCACTGAAGACACCGAGACCCGCTCCTTGACGAGCAGCCCTGAATGGTCCCACAGCCCCGCGGGAACACCGAAATAGTCATGAATCGCTTTGTGAAGCGTGGTGTTGGACTCTGTCGTCATTTCCCACACGTTGTAGATCGCTCGTTGAAGAATCTTTCTTGTACGAGGCATCACGAGTCTGAGGTGTTTCTTGGAGATCACATTGAGAAGTTGGCGATTCCCTTTGCAATATGGCCTTTTCAAACAATGCTCCAGATAAAACCACGTGTAGGTTTATTGCCCCGAGGATGAGGAGAGCACCTCGCCAAGTATAGGCCTCCAGGAGTTTCTGGGTGAGCAGAGGTAACATCATCATTCCACCCCGCCACCCGATGAGCCGACTGCGAAAGGCAACATGTATCTGTCCCAAAGGCATACATCACAGACACCAGGGCCGAGAAGACGGTCATTGATAATCCAAGCCCTGCATAACAAGGATGTTATCGTCAATCACTCATAGCCTTTGCACAAGAGGCGTCGCACAGTTGGCCAAGGAGGAACCAAAGTGCGCCAAAAGTCATTTTTGGTGATTTATTTATATTTCCTGATCCGAACACGAATTCAATGGACAGTAAAATAGGTATTGAATTGCCCTTCTGATTATTTCTTGTAGGTTTTAGTATGTGATCTTTTTACTGATTTATTTTTCAATTTCACTTATTCAAAAAGGATGGCCCCTTTCAATAAAAATCGGTTTTCAATGGGATCCTTTACAAAGGTACATGAACATATTGATAAAGAGGTAAATCAAATTAAAAGAAAACAAGATGTAAACACACACACAAACAATAACAGGGTAATAATATACAAAATGAACGACAGAAATTAGGAAGTTTAGGGACAATATATAATATGAAAAAAATAATGAACGTATGTATACCAACAAAATGGCTGAGTAGTTAGTTCAAACCTAAAGAAATTGATACAAAATAATATAAAAATGATACATCTTGTTGAATTAATTCCAGAATATCAAATCCCTTGTTCCGTCTTTGGAAAATTATTTAGTCCGCGTTTAAATTCCGCCAAATCCCCTGAAAATATAATATCTAATAAATCGTATCACATATTAACTTCCGCATTCTTTTGTTAAAAGCAAAATCGTGTCTATTTAGCTTAGAAAGAATCTCTTACCTGAGATGAAAAGACAGACTGCAAAGTTAATAGGTTTGGTAACTTCAGAGCCCATCATAAGGCCTAGGGAGCCTATTAATCCACCAAGCATAGATAGGGAGCGAGGGGAATATCAAGAAGCATCTTTACAACAATACCTGTAATAGAGATAAAAACATTGCTCCATGCTATCACTTAAAATGAGATAATGGTTATCTAGAACCGTGATGTTTTATTTTACTTTGATGGGAATTTTGGGGGTATTGCATGGCACCCATGCTAAAACTCGGCAAAATTATTAAGGAATAAGATAACAATGGGTGCCTGGCGAAATTCCTTTTAATACGAAAAATGCTAGTAAAGAAGTTTGGACGTTATTACCCCAGCTTTAGCTATGCCAGCAATAAACAGCGCAGAGTGCATTTCAAATACCACATCCAGTGACCATTTAGTACCTGGGTGGAGAGTGAAAAATTTGGATTTATATATATATATCTTGGCAAAAGGCGTGAGTGCCGGGCTGGGATTCGAACCCTGGACCCTTGGATCGAGAGTCAAGTGAACGTTTACCACTTTATTATATACCACCACACCTCTAGCCTAATTGTCCACCCTTTGTGAATAATATAAAGGTTGTTTCTTAGATTAGGAATTCACCAATGGCAAGGCATTATTATCCGTCACTGCCCAATGGGAAGCAGATTTGTCCGGTATTAAACCTATGGAAATGAGAGACACCAGTATCCATTGGGTAAGCTATACCGTGTGAGTCTAATTATTTTAAAAATCATCTATGAACAGCAAATTATTATACATCTTATGAACGAGTATTTTATCCCAAATCATTTGATATCACGAGAGTGAAAAAAAATTGACTTGCGCCAAAGTGATGCCTACAGCATGTATTACCAGAGTGAGAGAATGAATTGAATGTATCAAATGAAATGCATTGCATATGCTTTTTGCAGAAGCAAAGTCACACACACACATAATGTTCTTTGATATTTAATATTCGATATTCGATATGTGTGGCATGATTAATTTTGTTAGGGATGTTATTTGGATCTGCAAAGACCGAATTAATACCAAAATCCCAATTGCTTTATTCAAACATCACAAACGCAACTTTGGCGCAAGTCGAAGTTTGCACTCACGCGAACAATGCCTCCTGTTCATCCAAGCGTGAACACATACCACACAAAAATGATACCAAATGATTCGGGATAAAACACTCATTCATAAGATGTATAATAATTTACTATTCATAGATGATTTTTAAAAAAATTAGCAGTTTTCTAGGTGTAAACTTTTTTTGGACTCACACTGTATACGCAATCAAAGGCTCATAACAGTTTTCCTCCCATGCCCATAATGACAGATGCGCGTGTCCCAACTATCTCTCTCAATACGCTATGGGTTAAGATATTTAAGACAATTGAATCAATCAAATTGTGTCTGTTAATTACCTGACATCGCGGTGACTGCATGGTACAGTCCAAGAATCCCTATTCTTCCTGTGGTGGATTCGAGGTCTCTGACAATATGACTAAGAAGGACAGCGAAAGACTTAATCGTCCCTATCTCCAGAAATTGTACCAACCAAGCACCAAGAACGATAAGGAATTTGTTTGCCATCTTTTCCTTCAATCCGTCTCTTTGCCTCCTCGACTGATCCGAAGCTTGATCCGAAGCAGTATGGTTGCAGAGCTGGGCTGTCAACTACTCACCTTGTTGATGTCATCAATTTCCTTGCAAAGAAGGCTGAAACCACAACCTGCATGTGTCTACTGTGATCTACACCAGGCGCGGATCCAGGATTTTTTAGGGGGGGGGGGGGCCCAAATTTGAAATTATGCGAGCCAAATATTGGTACGTAATGGTGACCAACAGTGACGTAATGCGGGGGGGGGGTGGGTGCAGGGAGGGGCAAGTTTCCCCTCTTTCCTCCGCGAAACGCGGAAGCTTTGACATTCCATTAAATTAGTAGAGAAAGAAGACGATTCGTTGTACCGTTTTCGAAAATAATTTCTGGTCTGAATTTAGTTTTTTCCCCTCCCGCGCGAAGCGGGAAAATTTTTACGATTTATTAAATTATTAGAGAAAGAAGACGATTCGTTGTAGAGTTCTCGACTCTTAATCCTCGTCTGAATTAGGTTCGGTCCCCTCATTCCGCGCGAAGCGTGGAAGCTTTTACGATTCATTAAATCATTAAAGAAAGAAGACGATTCGTTGAACCATTTTCGAAAATAATCCTCGTCTGAATTTTAGATAATGGCCCCCCCCCCCCCCCTCCTCCCGCGCGAAGCGCGAAAGCTTTTACGTTTCATTAAATCATTAGAGAAACAAGACGATTCGTTGTACAGTTCTCGACTCTTAATCCTCGTCTGAATTCAGTTTTCCCTCTTCCGCGCGAAGCGTGGAAGCTTTTACGATTCATTAAATCATTATAGAAAGAAGACGATTCGTTGTACCGTTCTCGACTCTTACTCCTTGTCTAAATTCGGTCCCCCCCCCTCCTCTTCCTCCGGCGCGAAGCGCGGAAGCTTTGACGTTTCATTAAACTATTAAAGAAAGAAGACCGATTCGTTGTACCGTTCTCGACTCTTAATCCTTGTCTGAATTTCAAAGATGTTCTTTGTCTGCTCCTTTTTCTTCCAACGTCCTCTTCCGATTTGGCCCGCCGCCCCCCCCCCCTTAGGGCCCCTGGTTGGGTCGAGGCGGCGGAGCCGACCCCGGAAGCTCAGGGGTTTTAGGCGTTTAATTAAGGTCAGATGAGCATTTTGTTTATACCTTATTATTTTGTGACACATGCAGGTCACTATTTGGCGTGGGGTCCAGGGAGCGGAGCCCCCAAAAATCAGGGGTTTAAGGCATTAAATTACCGTCAGATGAGGCAAGGCCCTTTCGGCCCCCCGATCTCCTTCTTCCCCCTTTTCTTTACTTCTTCCTCTTCTTTCTTTCCCTTTCTCTCCTCTTTCCCTTTCCCTTCTTTTCCTTTTTTCTCTCTTTTTTTTTTTTTTTTTTTTTTTGCGGGGGGGGGGGGCCAAGGCCCGCTCAGCCCCCCCCTGGATCCGCGCCTGATCTACACTGACTTAAAAAAGGCCTAATTCGATCGCATGAGCCATACAGTTGCTATAACGAAACTGATCCACCTCGGTGTACGGCCCGGAGTGCAGAAGGCATGAAGGCACCCGTCTGGGACCACTGGTTGTTCTCGTGTTGACTGATGATCTCATGCGGAATCCATTCGTGAATCAATGGAAATATGTTGATGAAATCGTCCCTATTTTAACGAAGTGACGGATGAGCGCGCGCAATTAAAAGAAAACTTAGTTTTTAATAAATCGCTTTCAATTTTCAATTCATAATCTCAATAACCTCTTTAATGTATCAAGTACAAATACATGTTATATCCTGGGATAGAACATATCTCAATGTTTAGTTCTATGTTTAATTATTTCCATAATTCATTTAGTTCATTTTATTTCTTCTTTAACAAACATTTGTACATAAAATTTCAAATAAAGTAACTGGAACAGCAGATTATCAATATAACAAACATAATTTGAAGCGCAATATTAACGTTCAAACATACAACTCTTGTTATTAACTAAAGAAATTCTATAAAACAGTTGCTTATGTAAGATCATGTTCTGTACATGAAAGAAAGAGGAGACCATAGAAGCTGGGCATGTTAGAGCAAGGTCCCCAAACAGAATATAATACATGAATGCTTTAATTTCTTTGAAGAAAAAAATTCTTAACAACTACTACCTTAACAGACTAAAAGCAATTACATATGGAAAATATTTACAAAAGAGATAGATTGTTGTATTATAAAAAGGAGAAAATGGGGAGATATATACATAGGATGGAGAGCGAAAGCGCAAACCAGAACAAAACAACAACAGAGAAAAGTAGAAGGAAGAAAGTTATATGTAGGAGAAATAGTGATGGGGAAGAAAAAGAAGAGTGAGAGAGAGAGAGAGAAAAGAAAAACTACAATAGAGCAAAACAGAACAAAACGAGTTTGCTAATAAATGAAGAAATGTTGGTAAGTTAAGGTAAGGGCCAGCCTGGAAAAGAGGGTGAGGAGGCGGAGGAGGAGACAATGAAGCAAGAAAAATATAATTACATACTATATCATAATTATGTGATGACATAGTTTTTACATTAAATACTTTCAGCATAATTACTCAATAAATGTAATTTCTGTTTGCGTTTAAAAACAGAGACACTGATAGAGCGAGTTACATCAATAGAAAATTTGGGACCAGTACAAGCTATGTATTCATAGAGTACATTTTTCTATTTCTGTCGCTGCCTTTTTTATTCTTCTGTTTGAACCTTTAACACATCCGTCAATTACATGGGCATACTAAATTTGGCTTTTCTAAGTTTTTGGCCTACATAATACGTTAGATGTTTGATTTACTCATTATTCCGAAGTATCATTTGAGGTGTTCACACTGTCCTTGTACAAGCATTGCTTTTTAGCGAACCACTCTGTTTCCAAAATATGTATTTCTACATTTGTTGTAAATGATTAGAATTGATTTGTAAAATTAATTGAAATTGAAATTGATTTCTCTTTTGTGTATATTTTGTTTTTAATTTTATTTATATAATTTCATCTAAAAGGAAAAAAGATAAATATATATGTGTGTGTGTTTGATTTATTGATTTGTATTCGCCAAGCTTCCAACATACAACAATATACAAGAATAACAGATCAAAATTAAGTCGGCTTGAACAGAATAGCCCACGAAAGCTCGAGAGCTTATTTCCAGTGGGGTCCCCGACATACATTTAAAAAGTTAAAAGTTAAAATAGTGATATTTATAGACAGATAAGAAAAGAAACGTATTAAAGATAACGATGATGATAATAATAATAACAACATTAAACTGATGATAGAAATGGCAATAAGTACGAGAAAAAAAAAGAAGGAGATCTAAAGAAGAATATTACTAAAGAGGAGGAGGATGAGGAGGAAGAAATTAAAGGAAAATAATAATGATAATGTTGAATTTCTATAACGTACAAAAATATAAGTATATATATATATATATATATATATATATAAAAGTATGAACCGGCAGAAGAAAAAATATTCTGTATTCAGGCTATTTGCTCCTCTCCTCTGACTCTCATGTGTTAGGTATTCCTTTAATTTCCTCTTAAAAGGGAAATTCTAATGTTGTATGGCAATGTAGTAAATTAAAGTTGAATCGGCTATTTCTTGTATTATAATCATGTAAGTCAGTAACAAGATCGAAGTTGGATCGAGTATAATGATTTGACCAAGTATGATATACTTTATGCACGTTGTGCAAGGAAAAAAGTGAAAAGTGATTGAAAACAGAGGAAGAAGACAGGCCTGGAAAAAATGAAAAGAGAAAAGGTTCAGTTGCGATATTTGTTTTCAATTCATACATTGAATGTAACAAAATAATCTCCAAGGAATGAACATAATATTTAGATGAGCATGAATGATTCTGTTAACCATTAATGACGGTTATGACCTGTTCATGACACTGTTGATAAATATCATGAATGAATAAAAACAACCTGTAGATAAACAATACTTCTCCCGATTTTCAACAGATAGGGGAAATTCAAATTCAATAGCATCTCTTAAAAATATTCATGTTACCAATAAACTTTAGCATGGATATTTTTTTTTTGCAGGCAGAAAGAAACGCAAAAATGATCATGGATTGGCATGTAAGTGTATCATAATTTTGCATATTGTTTCATTACATATTGTGAAATAGTATGCATTTCAGCTTTTGGAACTTTAAAAAAAAATGTGTATGAAAGAAAGCGTTAGGAATTTATAATGCACATGATGCAATTTCTGATGCAATTCACTGCGTGAAACGCCTTGTCGAATACTCCAATACTCTTTTATTTCTGTTGAACCTTTTATACAGTATGTTCAGAATGTTCAAATATAGGACACGCACGGCCAGGCAATAGTGTAGGAAATCTTCAAATGTTAATCAGCTATATGGGGGCCCGGGGGGGGGGGACCTAAAACACCCCCTGTTTGGCAAAGGAGGGGGGAGGGCTGTTTGAACACCCAAAATACGCCCTCGATACGCCAATGATCATAATCATAATTATTACAGGTCAATAAAGTCTTTTTGAAACTTAATACCGAGCCCGACATCTTTATTATCACGTACGACACTAGGTGGACAATGACTTGTTTTCACACATAAAATATTTAGGCTGATCCTATTGAAAATGGTTGTTGATTTAAAGTTGTTGATTGTATTGAAAATGATTATTGATTTAAAGTTGTTGATTGTATTGAAAATGATTATTGATTTAAAGTTTCTGGCCATCTCAGAAACATAACTATTTGATACGATCGCCATGGAATAATGAGCCCTTATACGGCTTCTGCAAGAGCCGACTCGTAATCAGTGTTTAGAGTGGGTTTCGAGAGAGTTAAGGGCGCGTAGCAAGGGTGGGGGCGGTGGGGTCAGTCGCCCCCCTCCTCAAACGCCGGACAAAGAGAGAGAGAGAGAGAGAGAGAGAGAGAGAGAAGAGAAAAAAGTAAGAGGACATAGGAAGAAAAGGAGCAGGTAAAGATTCAGACAAGGGTTAAGGGTCGAGAACGGTACAACGAGTCGCCTGCTTTTTCTAATAATTAAATGAAACGTCAAAGTTTGGGGAAACTCCCCCTCGCTGCAACCACCCCGCTAAGCTAGGAGCGCGCACTCTGTAAGTAATTGGCACTCTTCGCGTGCTCATTACCGACCCCCCTAAAATGAAATCCTAGCTATGCGGGTGGGGAGTTAGCGTACATGACCATGATGACATCCACAGAAACTAACTTATTCATTACCGAACAAAACACGAAGAAGGATAGGTGTAAATATATATTTTCTTTCGGAATTTTGAAACTTCAGCCATTATAATGCTCTGTATGGACTTAAAAATCTCAAAATGTTCTTCCAGCGGGAGTGAAAGCCTGGTGAAAGCCCCCCCCCCCCCCTTCCCACGTTC
The DNA here is from genome assembly GCA_035222895.1 of Strongylocentrotus droebachiensis. Lineage (NCBI taxonomy): Eukaryota > Metazoa > Echinodermata > Echinoidea > Camarodonta > Strongylocentrotidae > Strongylocentrotus > Strongylocentrotus droebachiensis. The sequence continues at coordinate 56,294 of JAVYIG010010524.1, read as the reverse complement.
CGAACCCCCCCCCCCCCCACTCAGTGTTATTTAGGGAACGCATATGCATGTTCCCTCCTTTTGAAAACACCCCCTAAGAGCCGGACTTTGGTGCTTGAAAAGTACCACTTTACCGGACATTTTGGGAACACGCATGCGGTCACTCCGACTCCGGAGTGGGGGGGGGGGGGGGGGGTGGGGGTGGGGGAGGGGCGGGGTTCTGAAACAGATGTTGGTGTTATGTTTAGAGGAGCACTAAAAAAAAAACGCTTCAAGGACCAGCTGAAGCGTCAGCTAAACATAGCAAGTATCTCTGAAGAAGACTGGGAAAACGTGAACGGAGGGATACCATGCGTGTTCCCCAACTCTCCGGCTCGTAACAAAAGAAAAAGGTTTACTCGTATTGGCTTTTTCACACCGGACTTTTGCTGAAAGGGGGGGGGGGGGTGCTGAAAAAGGCTCGAATAACAGAAGAAAAACGTCGACCCGTATACGGGTGTAAAGTCAATATATTGACTTTACACACCGGACTTTTGCTGAAAAGGGGGTGGGGTCGCTGGGAACACGCATAATTATGCGTACCCTAAATAACACTGAGTGGGGGGGGGGGGGGGGAGGCGGGAGGGTATCCTGGAGGCAAGGCGCCATGAGCTTTTAGAGAGACAGAAGAGAAGCTTTAGAGGAAAAGCGAAGGCAGAGGTAGGCTGGAGCTACTTGTAGCCACCCCTCCCCCCTCCCCTTATTTAAGGCTAGATCTCCTTGCCGAAAATGGGCTCGAGTCTTTTTTTCGTGGATTGGCCCTATTTAGTAATTCTAAATATTGCCAGAAAAGATCTAAAATGAATTTTCATTGATCATCGTATACTCGAGGAAACGGCCAACATGTCGCACACCAATTATCACACAATTCACTATAATAGTACGATACCAGGGAAGCAAGCCTCACTGTGGTTTTATAAGCTCCATCGACAGTTACCCTGGTTACTACTTACTATACAGCACACGGTACATATTGGGTAAGCCTAATAATTATGTTCGAGGAATAAATCCTACCAGGCAGGTAGTTGTACCATGGTCCATGGTTGGACACATTTAGTTACTGCGGGACTGCAGGCCTGCATGCAGCGTAGATCCAACTCATTGCTGAACTCTTACACCACACACAGTGATGAGTGATCCCAATACACTCTTACCGGAGGAGAGCGTGTCTCTGATTAGCTAAAAGTTTATAAACTTTTAACCAATCACAGAACGCTGTAAATATTAGCTATATGGCATGTATGCATGCATTGGCTACAACAACACTACACAACAAAGTGCAGGCCTACTGCGCGCGTAATGGGACTTTCACATATACACTCCGGGGCCCGTACGGCTAGTAAAAACAGACATTTTGGGAATTGTCGGCCGGTGTCCGGCCGGCTACCGTAAAGATCCTACGGGCGCCGGGACAGTTTTTGAAGCCGTACGGGCGCCGTGGTGCTGAGTCGGCTGCTCCCAATTCTCCCGGCGTATTTATCTGACCGTTAGGTCGTAGAGAGCCCGTGAAGGGCCCGCAGGGCACCTTACGGGTCCCGTGCGGGCTCCGGACGGTGTCCGGACGGGCCCCTCACGATTTTTGGGGGTCAATTCTCATGAAAAATCTTTACGGGAACCTTGAGGTGCGGATTTCAGAGGACACATCGTTAAGTGCACCGCACGGGACCCGGCCGGGCGCCTTAAGGACCCCGGCCAGTCCCCGGCAGGGCACCTTGAGGACCCCGGCCGGGTCCCGGCAGGGCACCTTCCGGGAGCCACGGGTGCACCTGCTCATCGGACGGAGCACGTAGCTTACCGGCCGGCATCCTTACGGGCGCCTTGCATTTCACTCGACCAATTTTCACCGGGCACCTCCCGGGCGCCGCAGAATATGTGACCGCACATGCCGTAGAAAAGAAAATCGGAAGGTTCCCGTACGGTCTCTAAATCCACGGCAAGCCGCCGGGTAGGGAAAATCGTACGGGGCCCGGTTTATATGTGACCTAGGCATAATGCATCGTTATCTCGCCTTCTCTCTCTCTCTCTCTCTCTCTCACTCTCTCTCTCTTCCTCTCTCCCTCTCTCCCTCCCCCTCTCCCCCTCTCTCTCTCCCTCTCTCTCCCTCTCCCTCTCAGTTCCATTCACCAGAGTCATCTTTAGTTCTTTCTCCATCCGGCCTCTCTACTAATATATTTAGCCTCCTTATTTGTACTTCAAGATCTGTTAACTGTCAAAATCTAACATTGGAATTCGGGAAATAATCGTGTATTAAAGTAAGCCTTCATAATTAATATAGACCCCTCCCCGCCGCTCCCCATCCCCCCCCCCATTTTCCGCATCGATAAACTGACCTACAAAGTAGATCTTTACAATGTAGCTCAATTTGGTGAGTACAAACAATAATCACCCCCCCCCCTTCCGATGAGAGTGTAACAAAACAAACAAAACACTTTAACGTTAATTTTACCTTTAAAAAAAGAAAAGAAAAGAAGACGGCCCCCTGAAAAAAAAAAATCCTCAAAGGGGTGGGGGTGGGGTGTTGAATAAAATAAATAGCTCACTACCCCCCCCCCCCCCTCCCGGCTTATTCGGCCGGTCGGCTGAGTCGCCGCTAAATATTTTCTCACGAATTTGGCCCCTCTTGGACCCCCGCCTGGATCCACCCCTGGTGCCCTTTATGCAGCGACGGAGCTTTTTTTTTTTAGCAGTTGAAGAGGGTTGATATATGGGGGCATAGGGGAAGCCCAGTACGGTAGGGGGGGGGGGGGGGGTTCTCGGCCCGAGGGAAAAAAAGTAGATTCGTGGTCGGGGAGCACTCATTAGGGCAACATTATGGGATCAAGGAGTACGGCGACCGAGGAAAAAAAGAAAGAATTGAAACTGATTTTGTTTTAATCAGTACCGAGCTGCTTTAAGTGAACCACAATTTATTGTAGGCCTATAGAGGTCTACTTCATTTATTTCGTAGGGGCCGCGGGGCGCCTATAGCTATACCGTGTGTCTCAAAAAAAACGTAACACTTTTGAAATGGTTGCCAAATTGAGCATATATAATTTTATGAAAAAATGTCTATATGTATGGAAAGCTAAAGGACCAACCTTTCATATGATATGAAAAAATTAAAAAAAAATCATGCTTCGATGGACAGTGTTCACTTAAGTTAGAGGTATGAAAATGGGCCTGCGCAGGATTTTTCCTTCCAATTTTGGACAGGTAAATTACTTGTAACTTACAAAATAAGGTCGATATGAGATATTCATGATCGATGGATCAAAAGGATATTTTGAATCAAAAGGATATTTTGAATACCTCGAATTCTGGTATTTTCAATGCATAATGAATGATGTACTTAGCTATTACATGTTTGGGTCATTCATAAAACCTGAATAAAATGTGATTGATGATCCACCAAACTTACGGAAGAAAACTGATAAAGAAAAGGCAAGGGGTAGGTGATGGGATGGGAAAAGGTTGTGGGGGGGAGGAGAGTGGGTTGCATAATGTCAATTATGATTTTGAATACGGTATTTCAATTTAACATTTTCCCATTCTTCCTTCATCCTGTTCACATCTACCAGATCAATGATACAATAAGATGGGAGTGGAAGTTGGTGTGTGTGTGTGTGTGTGTGTGTGGCAGGGGTGGTGTTTGGGGATTGATAAATGACAGAGAGAAAGGACTGGTATTCAAAACATCCTTTTAACTCTTAATCCATCGATCATGAATATCTCATATCAAACTTATTTTGTATGCTAAAAGTAACTTACCTGTCCAAAATTGGAAGGAAAAATCCTGCGCAGGCCCATTTTCATACCTCTAACTTAAGTGAACACTGTTCATCGAAGCATGATTTTTTTTTCAATTTTTTCATATCATATGAAAGGTTGGTCCTTTAGCTTTCCATACATATCAACATTTTTTCATAAAATTATATATGCTCAATTTGGCAACCATTTCAAAAGTGTTACGTTTTTTTTGAGACACACGGTATAGGCCAGCTAGGAGATCGAGTGCACAAGAATTATTTTCGTTAGGCCCAGTTGGCTATAGCCTTAACGTTGCCTTTCTTTTTCCTTTCTTTCTTGTTGTCAAAGATAGTGAAAGAGACAAGATTTTGGTACGTTTTATTTTGTTGTTTTCATTTATTTATGTTTTCATATTTGTCTCAAGCGCTGTCTCTCAACACGCCATTATTCTTTATGCAATAATGCCATCTACGGTACGAAATAACAAGCCCGGAAGTTAATAAAAACAATCAAGAGTTGATCTGTGTGATACAATATACAGTCTAGACGTCAATGCAATGATAATCGGATGGGTCTACTAAATTCAATTTATTCGGCTGGTTTAATTCTACATGATTCTTGCATGTTGACAATGTGACGTTCTCTGGGGGAATTCACTTTCCCATATTATTACAGCATATGACAACGTAAGTAACTAAAACTATAACTAAAAGTTACTGAGTAGATTACTAGGCCCTATCCTTTATTACATTCCCATCTGTACACTTCTGTGTCATGTTCTGACCCAAAACCAGAAACAAAATTTACCTTTAATGAGTAAAAACACCACTTAAAAAATGGTAACATGTTATTTCGGGATTTTATATTAGACGAAGAACAATTCAACCTACTTACATCAACGTTTGTTGCAAGAAACTCAAAATTCAGAGATATTACGCTCGTTTTGTGTGTAAGTTTTGTCAATCTACAATTAGTATGAACCGTAGCCGTCATCGCCACTTTATTTGTTTATCTCCAGAAACACGTCCGCAGGCGATTCCCGCGCATGTGCAATAACAACTGTGAAAAGGCTTAGAGTAAGACCGCCAAACTTCGGACACTTAAGACAAAACAGGGGAAAACATTAAATTCTTTTTTAATTACCGTAATTAACGTTGTATAAACCGCCCTCGTGTATTAACCGCACCCCTCTTTCTCGCCCTAAAAAAAAAAAACAGTAGAGGACCTAGGATAGAACCTTGTGGTACGTCGTGTAATAGAAGAAAAATTTGAGGAATTATTTTTATCAACTAGTCTACTTATTGAAATCTATCAGAAAGATTACTTTCAAACCAAGATGACAGACAAATTTGAGTGTTGTTCTAGTTTCCTAGTGGTGAGTCAACACACCGATTACTGAGCTGGGAGACATTGCCAGGCATAGCGCCAGGTGGAGGGGCATAAATCGAAACTTAATAAAAAAAAACTTTTTTTTTTTTTTTTTTTTTGTGTACCGTATATAAACCGCACCCCCGACTTTGAATTTTTGTCGGCGGCAAGAGGGTGCAGTTTATACACCGTTAATTACGGTATTGAATTTGAAAGACCAAATATACTGTGCAAATACTGTTTATAAACAGTAAGTCATGTAAAAGAAAATTAGTAAAGGAAATGGAAAACTAGAATTATTTACTTACCCACCTTTCATTCCAAGCTACGGACGCACTTGCCAAGCTTCGGACGTTCATGTGTAGCGCACGTATAGCGCATGGCGCACGTATAGCGCGCGCGCTAAATTCGCATTTATCAGAGGTTTGGAAACCGATCAAAAATGACACTCAATGTTGCCTGTCCAAAGCTTGGAAGAGCGCCATCTTCCGGTAGTAGTGGAGTCTGTACCCCCTAGCTCCGTGGTAACGGCCGCCATTAGAAATTTCCGAGATAGAGTGAAAAAGTATCTCATAAGCTCCCATAATTTTAGCAGAAACCACCTGAAACATGCCAAGGATTTTTTTGTAATCTATATATTGGAGGCTCTACACCGTAACTCCCCTGTTAATGGACTGTAAAAATCTAGGTAACCCGAAATCTGTCTCTGAATTCGATATTTGTTGGGAGTTTTGCAGACAGCAACCTGCCCAAACTTTCTGTACTATCGATATAGGTTAGTAGTAGTATCAAATGCATGCAAGTCACCCGCCTGAACTAGGCTCATATTTTGCGTTCTAGCCGTTGAAGTTATTTTTGTCCGAAGTTTGGCAACGTCCGAAGTTTGGCGGTTTTACTCTATACACTTTCTCACACTCACAGGTTTCACGGCACAGCAAACCGCTGCACAGTACAAGTGCATACAGATGGTGGGTTGCAGGTGGGCGCACGCCTGCACTGCGTAAAGTTATCTACCGTAATGAGGATCTGACGGTAGATAACTTCACGGAGACGTTCGCGTTGAGGTCTACTGTATTCAAAACTAAACCTTTCCTAAATTTCATGGAAATAGATGAGGGCGGAATGATTTCATTTTCATTTATTTTTTACAGGAAATGCTTGTGGTGCTCATTTAGTCTCTGATAGCATAAGCCACCATGACTGCACCAAGGGGAGAGAGTGAGCTTGAGGGAAGATACCTGAAGGTCAAGGTTCTAGACTTCCTTGATCGTCGTCTGGGTACTGATGGTCCAATAACATGGAGGCAGTTAGCTGGACAGTTAGACTTCACCTCTATGGATGTTGATGTAAGTATTGCGTTTCCTGGTGTTGACTTGAAAAACACTCCTTAATCCTAAAAAAGGGCTGGGTTATTTTGGTGCTCCCTCAGCAAAAGGAGGTCTTGGCCGTGGAGTGACGAAAAATTCTGAAACATGGCACAGAGATAAAGTATATCATTAAAGATAAAGACCAGTTATGGTCATGTGATTGAATTGTGAAAGAAACGTTGTGGAATCGATCAGAAAATGTTGATCATCTAGCATATAAGTATTGTTGTGTACTTCAAGGTTCTGGAATCATCAAAATGATAAGAAATTTTGCCCAGTCTTGGTAAAGTTACAAGCACTGTACGCAGAAAGATGTATATGGGACTACGCGACACATGCGTGACACGTGCGCGATATCTATCAGGTCCAAATAGATATAATAATTTACCAAATAAATCAATTAGTAGGTGGTTTCCCGGCAAAATTTGTATCATCACGTATGAGTCAAAACATATTCTTTCACATGATTGGTAATAAGAGCTTTCATTTCATTTTTTGAGAGGGGGGCGTTTCCAAAACTGGTCTTTACCTTTAAGAATAAGCCCAAGAAGTTTTATTTCTTCATTGTACATACATTGTATACCGGTATCTCAAATATTCTTTGAATTATTGCTAATTGACTTTGAATACGGTAGTCGCTATTTGTGTTTCTGCAAATTCACAATCCTGCATTGTGTACAATACCTACGGGAACCACCTTTCATAACACAGAGGTACAGTATTAACCTACATGTACATGTATATACTGTTGATTTTGATTATCTGAAGAAACACAAACAAAACAAAAAGAAGATCATTCACCTAAGAGAATCAGAGTTCATGTAACAACACAGATTTGTTGATCTGAAAAGAAAACTCAAACCTCCATAAAGTATTTACTGTAGGTAAACAGATTTAATAATAATAGATCATCAAATGGTAAATCATGTTGTATTTCTGACTACGGTATCTTTTCTGCATGTGCTTATGTTCCTTACAAAACAGACATTTAAACATGAACTTATTTGTTATCATTCCATGTATTTTATGCAAGTATTTTATTGTACATGTACATGTAATTATTTACATGTATTTACTTAAGATAAAAAGTTGAAATTGAAATTGGGCTTAGACCAATTAGATACACCAAAAAAGATTAATATCCGTCAAATCCATTACCTCGACTGACACAACGTGACAAGTATTACCTTCAACCATCCAGTTTTAAAGCAATCTTATTATAAGCAGCGTCTCACGAAACCGTCATAAGTACAAGTCCAACGACATCCCATTGAAATGTGTGTATCAAGTTTAACACACGTTTCAATGGGATGATTTTATGTCGATGAACTTGTACTTACAACGTTTCGTGAGACGCTGCCCAGGTTTTGCAAATACATGTGGAATACAGCTCACATACTTAACTACTTTTTACTGTGCTTTTATTTCAGAAATTGGAGGCAGATGGGTTCAAAATAGACCAGTCATCCACTAAACTTCTCCTGCGTAAATGGGAGAATGGAAAAGGTGGATGCAACGTGGAGCTGCTCATGGACAGCTTGTTGAAAATTGGCCGACAGGATATTGTAACAGACCTCATGGATGAATATGAAAAGCAAGGTATGCTAATAGAATTTAAGATTTAACTCAAGGCAATATTAGGCCAATTTTAATAGAGCAATGTGCTTTGTACGGCGAATGACATTTACCATAAATCTCTGTGTATAAGACGCACTTTTATTCCGCCAGACAAAATCAAAAGTCGCGGGTGATCTTATACACAGGTACAGGATATTTTGAGTACTCAAAATGCTACTTTTTAGTGGTTTTCGAAAATCTCTGTGCCTCAACATGAATGACATAATGCGAATAAAGAATAGGATCTATTATATCCTGCATCAAAAATTTGTTGGCTTTTGATTGGTTGAGAGCTCGTCACATGACCAAAAATATTTGACCTATTTTTAGAAAGTACTATATGAGAGTACTATTTTGGTTTACTATTTTGGAGTTGAAAAAAAAATGTTAATTTTTTTTTGGAATTGAATAATTTTTTTTTCTTCAAATCTTAATTTAATGAAAACAAAATATTTAAAATCTTTTTAGATAAAAATTGCGTTTTTATTAATGTTTTTTTTTTTTTTTTTTTTTTTTAATAAATTTTTGATGCAGGATATAAGACAAATAAACCATGCCTTCTATTCGAGGTACTGGTTAAACTATGGGCCTCTGTGACTCCAAAAGTACTATTTGCTTCGGGGCTGTGCCCCTCAGCAAATAGTACTATTGGAGTCACCTCTTGCGCATAGTTTTAACCAGAACATCTCAAGGCAGTGTATATTTGTATACTATTTGAAGTTAAACTACGTTCCTAATTTGAAGGGAAGAGAGTTTTTATTCCTCCGCTACAAAGTAGCCGGAGGCATTATGTTCTCGGGTTGTCCGTCCGTCCGTCCGTACGTCCCGTTCTCGTGATTGCGTTATCTCAAGAACCGATTGATTGATTACAGCCAAACTCAGGTCATGTATGTATCTTGCAAAGCTAATGAACTGATGAGATTTTGGGGGTAACGAGGTCAAAGGTCACAGGGCTCATTATGTATGCAAAAATAGTTTGTGATCGCATTATCTCAAGAACCGATTGAGGGTTTCCTGCCAAACTTGGGTCATGTATGTATCTTGCAGAGCCAATGAACTGATCAGATTTTGGGGTCACCAGGTTGAAGGATTCCTGCTTGTTGTAACAACACGTCGATTATCCGTCTCTCCTGATTTTCTTAATTTTTTGAGGCTCTAAATATGCTTTGAACACCCACTCAACGCACCCTGAGGACGATTATACATCTACTGACTAGGTAAGTCGGGAAAAAATGGCTTATGATCTGCGGAATTCACAGAAAGTGAAAGTAAAAGGATCAAAATCCGGACTACCTACAGGTACAGCGCAGCATAAACCCGGCTACAAGAAGACCAACCCTTTCGCGCCTAATGCTCTGGCAGACGAGATGAAGGAGATTTCAACCCCTAGCCCGAGTCTTGTTAATTCAAAGAATTCGAGCAGGACAAGCCCTGACAAAGGCGCCGTGGCCATGGCAACTGTTTCTAAAGCCACTTCGCCCAAGAGCACAAGCCCTGACAAAGGCGCCGTAGCCATGGCAACTGTTTCTAAAGCCACTACGCCCAAGAGCACAAGCCCTGACAAAAGCGCCGTAGCCTTGGCAACCGTTACCACCGCCACTTCGCCCGAGTGCACATTCCAAGCTCCTGATGACTACGAACAATCTAAGTTTGATTTGTTCTTTGAGAGATCAACAAAGAGATTTGAGGAAATGATTGATCGTGCGGTAGATCGTCTAGCAAAAAAACTAGCTGATGTTGAAGCAATGCTTGGGGCTTCCTTGGAATTTGAGCGTCAACGGGTTGATGACCTACAAGATAATCAACTGCGACTGGAAACAAAAGTGAAGGTTTTGGAAGTAGAGATCGCAAAACTTCGCGACGATGCCGATAGAAATGAGCTAGCAGCCAACAAAAGTGAACGCTTCTCAAGGAGAAACAATATACGTATTGTTGGCATCGATGAATTCCAGCCAACTATCCGGTCTGATGGTGACCCTGGATCAACATCCCATCTCCAAGCTACTAACGATAACCCTGGATTGACATCCCACCTCAAAGCTCAACCTCAACGAAGCGAGGATTGCATCGCGATAGCGGAAGACAAGCTGCGACGCCACTTTGGAATCCATTCGAAGGTCGAACGGGCACACCGCGATGGCAAGATAGTTGCTGGAAGATCTCGCCATATTCTCGTTAAGGTCCTGTCTTATCGCGATAAAGTCGAAATTATGAAAACAGCACGCGATGTTCTGAAAAATGAAAAGTTTTTCATCGTTGATGATCTCACTACTGCCGACCTTGGAGAAAAACGCAAGTGGTCTAAACAAGTGCAAGCTCTATACGCTCAAGGCACCAGGATGCGATTCTACGCTGGAAAGTGGCGCCTCCGTGGGGGCAATGCTTACAACTTCGAGACCCCAGCCCATGATGCTTCTCTCAGCAAGGTTACGGATGAGGACTAATATTACATCTTACTACTTTTGTGCTAATCAGGTTAGTTTAACTAAGTGATGACACTCGTAGTTTCCCTCGAATAGACAGCAACTCCAATTGCCATCTTCGTTATTTATATAATTTAATCACTTTCAGGTTTACCATGTTTACCAGGCGAATTAACATTTAAAATTCATGCTTACTAATTCTTCATGTATTTCGCTTTCGCACTGATAAAAAAAAAAACTGTTATCGCTCTACCTTGACTGTTTTGGCTCTGGTCTCATTGTTTTTTGTTTTTGTTTTTTGATAATCATATGAGATCGATCTACTAAATCCTTGGTAGTAGGCCTATGGTCTATGAAGACCCTGAGTTTGTTTTGTTTATTTTTCTGAATTCTTACACTGAATAACTTGCAAAGTATCACTTAATGTTTTAGCCTATATCATATTACAATATTTGAATGCACATGCATTGCATGTTTTAAGTCTTATCCTGAACCGGGAAGTATATCGGGGGTTACCTTTTATTATCAATTATATCAATCTGTTTATTTATTTTCTATACAGTTGACTGCCTTGCTAATGATTTCCAAGAAAACTTGTTCACTCTTAGAATATCAATGTAAACATTTGCCCTACACGGTATTGAGTATGTATTCCTTCAATCTCTAGTATTTTCTAGTGTACATTCATTAACGTTAATTGTTGGCTATAAAGTAGGCTAATATCTTAACTAAGCTATCTAAAATATTATGTCAACAGTTCAGTGCTCGAGGTTGGATGGACACATTTCTTGCCTCTTATTACCATTTTACATTATTATAGACATCGATCTGTGTATACTTTATCTAATACTATTCTCAAAGGAAAAGTTATGAATTCACTGTGAGAGTGGTCAACTCAATCTATATATACCGATTATGTTTTACTAGTTATATTATGGAATATTGAACTGTCGGTATATAAGTAATTATATTTGTTTCTCTCTAGTAATTAATATGCCCATTCACATTCAATTTCCGCTTCTTTTTTGAACTATTCATTGATTATATGACCTCAGTCTTATCTAGGACAAAGACCAGCCATTTACATGATATAGGGAGCTACTTTTTTACTTTTTTATTGGTGTATATCACTACAGACGAATACTGTTTTTCTTTTCTTTTTTGTTGAAAAAATAGCAATACATGTTTACCAGGCGAATTACAATATAAAATTTGTGCTTAATAATTTTCCTGTATTCTGCTTTCGCACCTGGGTAAAAAATAGTTATCGTTCTATCTTGACTGTTTTGGTTCTGGTCTGATTATTATTATTATTATTATTATTTTAAATTCTATGAGATCGATCTTCTAAATCCTGCAAGAACGTGGTATTAATATTAGGCCTATGGTCTACGAAGACCTTGAGTTTGATCTGTTTATTTACTGAATTTCTCCATTGAATAACTTCATAATCGCATGAAATTGAATTTCTGAAACTGCTGAAACTGCGTCAACTATAAAGTTTCTTTTCTGTTGCAACCCGTTAATCGATTTCACGAATTTTCAGAGTACAGAACAGGAATTCAATTTTGTTTTTTATATTGGTGTTTCTTTATGCATTTCATTTACTTACAAAATCATGTCCTATACACGTATTTTGTATGCGTCAGGAGGGACGGATACCAAATGTTTTTGTTTTTGTTTTCTTTCTATTTAAGCGTTTTCTTTCTATTAAGCGTTTTTTTTTTTTTTTTTTTTTTTTTTTTTTTACTATCTTCTTGTTCCAATCCGAACTAGATAGACAGTTTTCATTGTTTGTCTTGTTTTTGTTTTTGTAATTGTCTTCCTTTTGTTGTTTTCTCTATTTGTTCTTCTTTTTTTTATTTTTCACTTTCGACTTTTTTGTCATTTTCATTTTCCCCCCTTCTTTTTTACAGTATGATCTTCCTCATCCCCTCTTCTCCTACGGGCTCAGGAGCAGGAACATGGTATCGTGAAACCCACTTGTTAGGCATCACTAGTTTATTACCTCCCCCCTCTTATGGCTGATTTTTCTGACTTCCCTTTCAGCTCGGTTGATAACGATGGCTTGCTGTCTCTTTCGTCGCAACATGGCGCTAGTTTTATAGGCAACTCCAATTATGATACATATATAATGAATTCTATGGATAAAAACACATCTGATTTTAATTACAACTTTGATCCAAATGATGAATGTGGGCAACTCGTTACTTCACACTACTTTACTGAACACAATTTTAAATCTTTTCTACAATCAAACAGTTGTGAGGAAAACCTTTTTCTTCTCCATCTAAATAATCGAAGTGCCAATAAAAATTTTGATAAACTTAAATTATTCATAGACAGTAACCAGCTTCCCAAATCTTCAATTATAGGATTAACAGAAACTTGGTTTTCCGAAAACCCATGTTCCCTCTATTCACTCACAGATTTTAATTTGGTTGTTAATAACAGAACTTTTAGACCCGGTGGTGGTGTTGCACTTTACATACCGCAACTATATGAATATGCTCTTAAACCTAATATGACTATATCTAACGATGTTTTAGAATCCCTTTTTGTTGAAATTAACAACCCAAGTGGAAAAAACTTAATTGTAGGCGTTTTATACAGACCTCCTCAATCAAATACTCAAAATTTTCTAAGAACTCTTAATGACCTTCTGCTAGATCCTCTGTTGAAAAACAAAGATTGCTGTATTATGGGTGACTTCAACATTAACTTAATGAATTGCAACATTAACAACGTTTCGCAAGAGTTTCTCGAAACTTTTTTATCCAATTCTTTCTTACCACTTATCACTAAACCCACAAGAGTGACAAAAAATTCAGCTACTATTATTGATAATATATTTAGCAATATAACCTACCCCATCCCCAAAGCCGGTATCATCCTAAATAACATTTCTGATCATTTTCCAGTTTTTGCTAAGTTGTGTATAAATAAACTTGTCAAAAAAGCGACGATCACTACTCCATATCGCAAAATAACTGATGATAATATTACTAATTTAATCAGTGATTTAGACTTAATAGACTGGTCGAACGTTTTTGTTTCATTAGATGTTGACGAATCGTACGACTTCTTTATCAATAAGCTTACAGCGTCTTTAAATACTCATGTTCCCCTCACCACCCACCGGAGATCAAACTATAAAAAGATCCCAATTCATCCTTGGATTACAAAATCGCTTTTAAGATCTATCAACCGCAAGAATAACTTGTATTATAAATATATTACAAAACCAAGTGACGAATCTCGCTCTAAGTACACATTATATAAAAACACCCTTACCACTTTATTACGTATTTCAAAAAAAGAATACTATACTTCACAACTCAATTTGTACAAAAATGATATGAAGAATACATGGAAAATCATTAATGGTGTATTAAATAAGAAGAAAAAAGGATCAACAATAACAAAAATCAAAACCAATAATACTATCACCGATGATGCTGATACAATCGCTGAAAATTTTAACTCGTACTTTTCACAAGTGGGTAACAAACTGGCACAACAAGTGCCACAGAGTACCAAATCATTTAACGATTTTCTTGTCAACCCTAACCAAAATTCCATCTTTTTTAATCCTACAAACACTCGAGAAATTATAAACATTGTTAACAATCTTCTGATTAAGAAGAGCGCCGGGTTTGACTGTATTCCCAACTTCTTATTAAAGAAAATTATCAGAGCTGTTGTTCATCCCTTGGTGCATATCTTTAATATTTCACTTCATACAGGTCGGGTACCTAATCAAATGAAAATCGCCAAGGTCATACCCCTCTTTAAGAAAGGTGATAATCAACTCGTTACTAACTATCGTCCCATATCCTTACTTACCTCGTTATCTAAAGTTCTTGAGAAACTTGTCTTTACAAGAACAACCACGTTTTTTAAAAAATACAATATTTTCTCACACTTCCAATTTGGTTTCCGTGAAAATCATAGCACCTCGCATGCAATTTTGTCTTTTATGAAAACAGTTACCACTTCCATTGATAAAGGTTTGCATACTGTAGGTATATTCCTGGACTTCTCCAAGGCCTTCGACACTATAAACCATGAAATTCTTCTTCACAAACTTTCTCACTATGGTATTAGAGGGAAGGCCTTGGAGTGGTTCAGGAGTTACCTTACAGATAGGACTCAATTTGTATCGGTTAACAACTGTAATTCTTCTACACTTCCTATTACCTGTGGTGTACCGCAGCGTAGCCTACTCGGCCCCCTTCTTTTTATTACCTATATTAATGACATTCAAAAATCTTCAAATTTATTATCATTTATACTTTTTGCTGATGACTCCAACATTTTCTTTTCTCATGAGAATGCGAACCAACTACTTAGAACTGTAAACTCTGAACTAAAAAATGTAACTGACTGGATCAAGGCTAATAAACTATCACTTAATTTGCAGAAGACCAATTACATGCTATTTAGCAACAAAATCAATAGTTTGCCAGGTGCAATTATTTTTGATAACGCTGCTCTTGTTAATGTTTCTACAACCAAATTCTTGGGAGTGTTTATTGATGAAAAATTATCATGGAAAACTCACATCGATAATATATGCAAAACCATTTCACGAAACATCGGTATTATCAATAAACTCAAATACTTTCTTCCTTCTCGAACTCTTCTTACATTATATCACACCTTAATATTACCATACATTAATTATGGGATTATAGCATGGGGATGTGCAATACAAACACAATTAAATAGGATCCTACTGCTGCAGAAAAAAGCACTCGGGATAATATTTCAAACACAATTCAGATCTCATACAGATATTTTATTTTTCGAAAATAATATTCTCAAAGTGAAAGATATCTATGTGTTCCAACTCGGCCAATTTATGTTCAAACTAAGTAAAGACGACCTCCCCGCAATTTTTTCCGATATGTTCTGCAAAAATGCCTCTGTACACAATTACCCGACTAGACAACGGAACTGTTATCACTTACCCTTAACACGAACATTATTTGCACAGAATTCATTTGTCTTCGCTGGATGTGCCTATTGGAATTCTCTTCCCAACGATATAAAAGAAGCCCCTAGTCTTAGCAATTTTAAACGTAAACTTAGGAAAACATTAATCAGCCAATACTCCCCACCAACAAGCCAAGCTCAAAAATCTAAACCTACGGAAAGATAAAACAAATCTTTCCTTTTGTTATTCCTCCTTTTTTGTTTCTTTTTTAAGAATAATCTAAACAAGCCTAACGACCTGGTGGTGTACCTGCCTCCTGTCCCCATCTCCTTCTTCCTGCCTTTCTCTCGCTCTCTATTTCTCTCTTGCTCTCTCCCCTTTCTCTCTCTCTCTCTCTCTGTTACTATATTTATCTTACTTTTATTTTTACTTTTACTTTTTCTTTTTTTTTGTATTCCCTTTTAGTGTGTTTTACTGGTATTAGCTTTCGACCATAATTATTTAAGCGTATCCATGTAACTAAGTCAGGGGCTTGCCTCATACAAGCTCTGCTTTTTTAGCAAGCCCCTCCGTTTTGAATTACTTCATCAAGGTCATTTTTTTCTATTGTTCAGTACTGTTTTTTCCCAATATTTCTTATCAACTAAATTTTGTTCTACATAATACTGAATTTACTTTGTTTATATTATATTTGACTGTATTATATTATGTCTGTTTATATTTTGTTTGTTTTGAAACGGAAATAAATAAAATCTGAAATCTGAAAGGTCACAAGGCTCATTATGTATCCACAAATAGCTTGTAATCGCATTATCATGAGAACCAATAGACAGATTACTATCAAACTCAAGACATGTATATGTATCTTCCAATCAACTGATAAGGTTTTAGGGTCATCAGGTCAAAGGTCATGGGGCTCATTAAGGATGCTTATTAATAGCTTGTACATGCATTATCATTAAAACCGACAGATGGATTACAATCAAACTTGAATTTTACAAATTGTTTCTGTTTTGGTTTGTAAAATTGCTCTATGGCAGGGGCATCATTTTCGACTGTGCGCAGTCGAAGTTCCATCTAGTTTTTCTTTTTTTTCAGTCTCAATAAATTATGCCCATACACAGCACTTTGCTGACCGAAGCTCTCCCGTGCCTTCAGCTCACTCACCTATAATGCTGCTCACTCACCTATAATGCTGCTCACTCACACGGGGGATATTGACTCACCACTCGAAATCTAGCCTGTCCAAATTTCTGTTTGGTCTCGAGCAAAATTTCTCTGTAATCTTTAGTTTTAAAAACAACATTGTTACTATTATTTGTAACAAGTTCACAAGCACTTCAACTGCGCCTCCTAATAAATTAAAGTCCTTCCCTCAATGGCTTGGGTTTCCGAACGTACCTTACTGAACACTGAAATAAGACGCTATCTGATCTGGCTTGCTGCCTTCGGTGTCGGCAAAAAAGCAAAACCTAAAAATAGGGTGCGTCTTATACACAGGTGCGTCTTATACACAGGTGCGTCTTATACACGGAGATGTACATACATTTATTTCATTCAAAAATGAAACTAATATTGATAATCACTGTGGTTCTCATAGACCTTCTGGTAACACTAACATTCTCAAACGGTCAAATATCGGTAGTTTTTTTAACGAACTAAATGGAAACAAATGAGGTTCAGTTGGTTTGTAGCTGGGGTGCTGGATCTTTTCAAGATCTTGGATATCTGGCCTTGGTTCAAACTCAAGGGGGGTGTTTCACAAAGTCAAACTTAAAGATAAACTCCAGTTCTGGTAAAAAAAAAAAAATTAATTCTCACAGAATCAAACGAAACTTACACTGAATGTTCAAGATTACAAATAAATGACATGTGCCAAACAATTTTGGAAGAAAATGTATACTGGCTGAGTAATGAGCATAGAAAGACAAGGAAATCAAGGTAGTACTAGCCCCGACACCATGTCTGTTGTCCCATATATAGCTTTCTGTGTACAGTGCTTGTTACTTTACCAAGACTCGGTCAAATTTATTATGATTTTGATGACTCCAGAACCTTGCAGTGCACACCAATACTTACATGCTACATGATCAACTGTTTCTGATCCTTTCCACACCTTTTCTTTCACAATGCAATCGCATTACCAGTACTAAAGTTGGACTTAAAATTTATGGTGAGCCATTTGTAGCCTTAAAAAAAAATATATTCAAACGCAAAATTTCAAGTATTTTAGATTTTTTATAAATTCCACATCAAGAACATAATATCTCCTTGATAGAAAATATGAATGATTTGAATCAACATGTTATGCCTTTTAAAATAACTTTTACAAAAAATTTCCATAGATGCAAACGGCTTTCCATAACTGTTAAGTCCAACTTAAAAAAAAGTTCAACTTAGGATCTTTGTGAAACACCCCCCAGATCTGTGCTTCAGCAGGTAGACTCTTTGGGCCAACTTGCCTTCTCATCCTGGGCTCTGTTTCGTAAGACTTCTTTTATGAACAACTATCGCAACAGATCTATGACACCTTTGCTCTCGGCCAATCAAATGCTACAAGTTCAGTAGCTTCGAACATTTCCTGAGACTTGTTATTGAAAACAAGTTTGATGGAACTGGGTCTGGTTTCCAAGACTATTTTTTATTGGTCATGCATACTACCGATACATGTACTTCATCTTGCATAATAAAGGGTCCAAAGGGTATATGCGCACTTGTGATCTAGGTCCTAGATCTAATCAACATGTTAGTTCATAAAACATTGAATCAATAATTTTCATTATGTTGGACTTTTTGAAAATATATAATTTTTGGTAGTCTATCTGTATAGGTAGCCTACGAGAGAGCAAAGTCTGACACAAAATGTTATGTCAAATCCATAATGGTCCTCGAGTGTTTCTCAACATACAACCCAAGTATAGCCTTACTTGCAGAATGTATTATTGTTTCTCAATTTAGGTTCAGCTTATTCTTGTAACACAAAACTGAGTAAAGTCTTTTTATCCCCTCGCCGACGAAGTCGGAGGAGATAAAATGCTGCCATCCGTCCGTGCGTCCGTCCGTAACAAATTTGGTTTCCGATCGATAACTTTAGTAACGTTTGACGGATTTTAATGAAATTTGATATGAAGGTACATGATATCAAAATAAAGGCCAAGTTCGATTTTGGAGTACGTAGGTCAAAGGTCATAGCTCATTAAATATGCGAAAAAATACACATCTGGTTTCCGATCGATAACTTTAGTTATCTTTGACGGATTTTAATGAAATTTGATATGAAAGTTCATGGTATCAAAACACAGCCTAAGTTCTATTTCCGAGTACGTAGGTCAAAGGTCATAGCTCATCAAATATGCGAATCTGGTTTCCAATCCATAACTTTAGTATTTTTTGACGGATTTTAATTAAATTTGATATGAAGGTTCATGGTATCAAAACACAGCCAAAGTTCGATTTTGGTGTATGTAGGTCAAAGTTCATAGCTCATTAAATATGCGAATCTGGTTTCCATTCGATAACTTGAGTAATGTTTGACAAATTTTAATGAAATTTGATATGAAGGTACCTGGTATCAAAACACAGCCAACTATAATTTCCGAGTATGTAGGTCAAAGGTCATAGCTCATTAAATATGCAAATCTAGTTTCCATTCAATAACTTGAGTAATGTTTGACGAATTTTAATGAAATTTAATATGAAGGTACATGGTATCAAAATACATGTACAGCCTAAGTTCGATTTTGTAGGTCAAAGGTGAAAGGTCATAGCTAATTAAATATGCAAAAACACCTAATTATATATGTGAAAATGTGGTTAACTTCCTTGCCTAGTAATATAATAGTATAGTCCAATGGAGGTAACTTGTTCTGATATATATACACCTGTAGGTCATTTGTACCCTGCGAGGGGATGCTACGCTTTGCGTTGACTTGTTTAATATATGTACATGGTAACTTGTCACTGTTTGATGTCATGCGTAGCCTCTAAAGTCAAATAAATTCCATTCATATTTATAAATTCTACCTCTTCCTTTTTTACATTGTCTGATATTATAGGTATAGAACTGGTTGAACCCAGATCCCGGCCCACAACCATTAGGCAAATACCACAGGATGGCCAAGACGAGAGATTCGCTGGTAATGTACCTAAATACTTAAAGACCCTATCTTATGAATGAATGTAGAATACAAATATAAAGGAATAAAAAGTATTTCCCCTTTTATTTTCCTCACCCCTCCAAATTACGGGTCAACAGCTAGGGGTCAAATTTGTATAAGTTACAGTGACGACAAAACATGTGGACCCCATCAGTTCACCTATATAGCTGAGGCGATGAGCGGTGCTTAATTAATGCAAAGTCATTGAGAATTTGCGTACTCCACATAAGATAATGTCATCAAGTCCATAGCAAGTTTTTAGGTAAAAAACTTCTAATTTTCAAAGCTTAGATTTTGAGCTTTCAGAGAGCTGATACTCCTGACACTAAAATGGCATATAATTGATATTATTGTAATCTATGGCTTATAAGCTTTCCGTTGATATATAATTCATCCATTTCATTTTTCAGTTCGGATATGTTCTTGAAATATTGCAGTGATAAAATCACACTTTTACCACACCGAAACAGAAAAAAGAGCTCCTGCAAACAGAAAAGTATGTTTTACACTGGAGGACATTACAATAAAACGTACGAAAACGCCCTGACTATACACGCACCACGTACGTTTCTCATAGACTTGCGTACGTGCGCTTGGTGGGCGGTGCCATTATTGCCATACTTGCTATGACGTCACTCGTAAACAATTAAAAAACAAAGCCGAACAAAACATTATGCTAATATAATTACCTCACTCTTTACCCCTCAACCAATCAAATACAAATAAAAATATGGAAAGGAAAGTTCCCCTACCCCCAAATGAAAATTCATATTGCCAATTTGATACATAGTTTTCAAATAATCATTGAAGATAACTTGATGTATATTCAAATTTTAATGGACCATAATTTTGGCAAATATCATGAAAATTGACATTTTGTTGTAAGGTTGTATAAAATTGATTATAAACTCATCATCTCAATTTTTGTATGTGGATATTTTTTTTTACATATGAATGAGGATGTTTCCTGAAATAGTCCATTGACCTTATTTTCGTTCCAGTTTTTTTGGGCATTATGGCCTATTTAAAGTTTGAACACGAGAGACTTTGAGGTATTTTTTATTTCATCGGCGCTACGCGCATTTCGAGGCCGTGTGCCTCGGGGTGGAGATTTTGTCCCGCATCGTATCAAGGATGCATGATTTGCGTGCTTTTGATAGCTAGCATGCCATTGTGTATACAGGAGCGGTAGGTAAATCCTAGTCGTTCACATTTATATTGATCCTGAAAGGCCTAGTTAGATCTACAGTTGACTGAGAGCATCTCATTATAGCTATTATAGACTCTAATTTAGTAAACTTTGCTTTGTTCGGCTTTGTTTTTTAATTGTTTACGAGTGACGTCATAGCAAGTATGGCACCGCCCACCAAGCGCGCACAGGCGCCGTACGTGGCACACACACTTTAATTTTGTGATTTTTTTTTTTGTGATTTTTTTTTTAATTCCTCAAAATGTAATACAAACAAGAACAACATACAATTTAATAAAATAAATAAACGTTTTCAATATAATTTCTAATACATAAACATAATTAAACAAAAAATCACTTGCAGTATATACTGAGCAACAAAGTAAACTTAAAGTACATAAACATAATTCATAAGTCAATTGTACATGTTATTCACTCATATTAAAAAAAACAAATCCGGAGTTTTTTTTACTGGTACACACATGTACATTCACACACACCCACACATACAAACCTCTTTAATATAGGGTCACATATGTCTGATGTTTGTAGGGAGTATGTACCTGGGGAGTGTTTCACAAAGATCCTAAATCGAACTTAACTGTAAGTTGGACCTAAAAATTATGTAGAGCAATATATTAAAAAGCAAAAAACCAATTATTTTAGAAACTTTTTATTAATTCCACATCAAAAAACATGAAATCTCCTTGATGATAGAAAATATAAATGATTTGAATCAATATTTTATGCCTTTTAAATTAACTATTACAAAATATTTTCATAGATCTATGTTAACGGCTGTCCATAATTGTTACATGTAAGTCCAACTTAGAGATAAGTTTAACTTAGGATCTTTGTGAAACACCCCCCATGTCAGGCATATAAATGAATTGTTACGGCGTAGATTTATACCTTGATGGGATAATAACACTTCTCATCCATTTAGGGTTGCCAGTACCGGGTATCTTGCTTTTCATTTAATGCCCCACTGTCCTACTTGTAGCTACTTGCTCCCTCTATATAGAAAACAATACCTAATCGGTGACCATTGGTTCCCCATGATCCTCTTTTTCTTATGTTAATTGAGAGCTGAGTTGATGAGAGAGCTACCTGTCATTGACCCTCCTGGCCAAACTAGTACAGCCGACCTTTAAATTTGAAGAAATCTGATGGAAATTTTTTGAGGCTTTAATAGCAAAACAGTACCTCACCTACAATATCCATCAAAATAAGCTACATGTATACGATAGTAACGCAATAGTACACCTCGAGTGCACTACAGAAGTTAGTGCAGTAGAGGTGCACTAGGTGCACTTTATCTCAGCCCATAAAGTGCACCTAGTGCACCTCTACTGCACTAACTTTTGTAGTGCACTCGAGGTGCACTACCGGTATTGCGTTACTTTGTATAGTTTATTTTGATGGATATTGTACACTGTAGAGCATGGAAGTTTTGTTCTGAGAAACCATAATTTTGTTTAAGTGTTATTGTACACCGTTAATTTTATACAGCTTGTATACTTTTCGAACATACTGTACATTTTCATGTGTATACTGTATACAACCTGTATATCTGTAATTGTATACATGTAGGTAGCCTACAAGAGAGCATACATGTACATGTAGTCTGACACAAATTGTTATTGTGTTTGTCAAATCCATAATGGTCCTCAGTGTTTCTCAACACATAACCCAATGATAGCCTTACTTGCAGAATGTGAGTGAAGTCTTTGAAGAAAAAAATATATCTATCAGGTAAGTTCTCACTGTTTAAAGGGATAGAACTTTAACAATGTTAAATCTGAGATACATGGCCCTACGTGTTATTAGTGTCTGTGATATGGTGTAATATTGAAGCCCTAAAAAAATTGCGCTTCAGAATGATCAAGAAGTGCCTCACAAAAGTAAAAATCTTTGAGTGACCGGTTTACTCATATTCCCCAATAGACTGTAGTGTTATGAAAAATGTTTCACAAACGGTTTTCAAAATTTGGCATTCCAATCATAAATATCTTGATAATCAGACAGGTGATCGGCTTGTAACAGTCATGGGGTTCCTGACGGACCTAAAGGTTTATACTTATCATTGCAGCATGAGCTACATGTAGATCCAGAATTTTTATTTCAGAATCTGAGACAAAGTTATCGGATCCCTTTAATGTGATGCGTAGTCTTTTAAGTCAAACAAATTACAGTGATACCTCTCCCTTTTTTTAATTGTCTGATGTTATATGTAGGTACAGAACTGGTTGAATCTAGGTCCGGTCCCACAACCATTGGGCAAATACCACTTGGTGATGGAGAAGTTTTACTTATCGGAAAATCGGATCCGGAACCGGTGATAAGAAAGGATTTATCAACTTCAGGCGATCAGAGCTGGGGTAGCGGTACCATAGACAGAATTCCGAGATCGTCGAACAGTCCGAAGAATTTAATGAAGTTAACAAGTTCGGTAAGTTGATTTTATTTACAATATTAAAGGGAGTGTAGCATGAAGAGACTATAACCCTGTCTTAATTGGAAAATAAAGTCGCAGTGACGTCCGGATGTTGTCCGGATGACATTTACCCACTTCCAATTAAGACGCGTCAATCTGGGTAACGTCCGGACTATATTGAGGTAAATCTCACCCTAGTCGAGCCAGGGTGATATCGAGATGTCGTCCTTACGACATCCTGATAAACGGCCTATTAAGACACTCGGGGAAGTCTACCCGGGTAAATTCCGTCATCGCCGTGAAAAAATGTATTCATATACACAGCGCGTGCCAGCTGATCGCGATAAGACAAGTGCGGTTGTTATGGTCTTTTTCTCCTGTTTTATCTTCTTGATTTTTTAATTTCCACAGCAATTATCAGAGGAACCTCTCCATATTCGCCACACCATATTCCCGTCGATTCCTCCAGAAATATCGAAAGACGAACGGTCGTATCTAAAGCATGGGGACTTTGGGTCGTTACGTTCAGAGCCTCGTAGCATTCGTGACTCATCAGAACACGGAGGGGCGTGGGCTGGTAAGCAGTTATCATTAATAGTAATGATGATGATGATGATAGTTGTGATGATGATGATGATGATGATAATGATAATAACAACAACAATAGTGATAACTATAATAGTATGAATAATAATGATAATAATAATAATAACTAGAAATTTAATTCGTCATGGGGACGAATTAGGTGGTCTGTTTTCAATTTAATGATCATTGAAAAGTCAAAAAAGAAAAAAAATGAAGAAAACAAATTGTTGGAGACTCCCGGACTCGAACCAGGGATCTCGAGGTCCGAAGTCAAGTGCGTTACCGATATACCAAAACATTTCCCATAGCGATTACACGTAAACGAGAAATGGAATTCTCAAATCCCACGTTGCAAGTGAAATATGAGCATGATCTCGGCATCTGATCAAAAAATAAAGGGCACACTTGTGATAGCTTATTGTCTCAGCTACAACTTACTCAAAGCTCAGCGTAAACAAAGATAAAACGACGGAGATATTGCTCGCGAAAGACGAGAATGTAGAATCCAGTTTTGAGAAAAAGTCATGTCCCATAGAGAATACACGCAAAATGTGAAAAATTGACATGCCTCCTTTAACCGCAAAAATACGCCATGATGCCTTTGTCAAAATGAAATATCGTGGTGACTGCATTTGTAGAGAATATTCTCAGGTAGAACATATCAAAATTTGAAAGAAAATTGATCAATATTTACAGAGATACAATCAATTTTCCAAAAATCTGCTGACGTCATAATATGAAAATTGAAATTTTGAGTTCGGAGGCCATTATGATGACGTCATGAGTTAATTGAGGGTCAAATGAGACATGAAATCATATCTCCAACTCATGCTTTTTCCAACCATGATATAAAAATTGGGGTCTCTGAAGAGCTACTATGTTTTTGATCAAATTTGCATTATATTGCCCATAGCAGCACGCGCGGATTTTGAAATTTGACGCGCGCTCACGGCCTTATGAAAGGTCAAGAGTGACTGAAATTAATGTAAATTGTCATTTACGGTAAGAGGAATCTAAATCATGTAAAAAAAATGAATTTGACCTTTTCCGCGCGTAGTGAGCGCGCGCAACGCGCGCGGGGACACTTACGGACGGAAAATTTTGAAATGCTTAAAATGACCTGATTCGTACTCTCCTTTAATAATTAGGTGATTTTGAGCATTTTAAAATTTTGACGCGCACGTACGCGCTCATCGTGACCTTTATGTGACCTTTGATGACATGACCTGTTGACCCTTGACCTGAAGTATATGTGATATGAATATGAATGACCTTTGCTTATGCATCATGAAGATATGATGGATAACGTGATTTCACAAAATGGCGCCTGGATGACGTCACGATGACCTGATGACCTTGAAAAGATTCCTGTCACGTCTCATGACAAAGACCTATGACTGTGCCAAAATTGAATGAAATTGACGAAACCGAACTTGAGTTATCCTAGGCACAAAAAAGTGTAGGAAATAAATAAAAATAAAGAATAAATAAATAAATAATAATAAAGAAAATTCTGACGAAAACAATAGGTGATCTGTCGAAAACGACAGACCACCTAATAATGATAATAAGGAGAAAAGAATTCGTTACTTGAAGACGAATGAGGTGGTCTGCCCGTTTTTTTCAAAGGATCTATGGTGTTAACGGAGAGATGGAGAGAGAGAGAGATATATATGGCAGAAGATAGATATAGAGAAGGAGAGAGGGAGACGGGGTATAGGGTGCTTTCAAGCGACACTTTCACCCTAGAAACACGTTTTTCAAAGACGTTTAGTTTAAAACATGTTTGTACTCAAGCAATTTTTTGTCGGTCGTAAAAATATACGAGTTTTAGAACGCAAACATGAAACACTGAAAAGGATGCATTTTGTAACGCTAAAAATTGCTTGAACACAACGGAGATCTCACTGATGATTCTATGACGTCGTTAACGTTGCCTGCTCTTGGTTTGGCAAAAACCGTTCACCTGCTTTGCATGCAATTTGTGTACATTAGCACTGTGCTTATGCTCTACTCTACTACATCTACGCGAGAATCAGCGTTGATGGAAAATCACTTGAATGATCTCCCGCAGTAACCATGTTTTGTAACGGCGTTTTGATATGTGATTCATGTTTGTGATTCTAGCTTTAAAAAAATAGCTTGAACGCAGTAAGGAAACATGGTAGGGGTGAATTAAGAATACAAGGGGCAAAGGGTAGGGCTAGAGAAAATTAAGGAACATCCAAAGACATAAAAAAGGGAGAGCCAGAAGCGGGAAAGGGAGAGATTGAGATAGTAAGAGAGAGAGGCTGAGACAGAGGGACACAGAGTTATAGAAGGAGAGGGAGACGGAGCAATAGCGAGAGAGGGAGAGGGTGAGAGAGTAGAGAGAGAGATGCAGAGACCGTGTCGTGTTTGGGATTGGCGTGTTTGTCGTTATTGGAATATCGAGAGGTACATCAATAAAGAGGTGCTGAGACTTTCTAAAAACGATGAGTCACATAGTCCAGATTCAATATATATTTACAAGATGTAGAGCAGCCAAAGTATAGGTGCTAGCTTGGTGATGATCTGAACTCCTCTTTTTCCTAAGTTCATTCTCACAGTCATCTAGCTAGAACACAAGTATTCATTGGGAGGGAGACAAGAAGTCTTTTGTTTTGGAGGTTTGGGGGTTCTTATCAAATGTATACAATTTTGGGTCTATTTGGCTGGGATTAAGTTATTTAACAAATGTTCTGGAAGAGGGAGTCTGGTATATCTGGAGCCAGAAGCGGGAAAGGGAGAGATTGAGATAGTAAGAGAGAGAGGCTGAGACAGAGGGACACAGAGTTATAGAAGGAGAGGGAGACGGAGCAATAGCGAGAGAGGGAGAGGGTGAGAGAGTAGAGAGAGAGATGCAGAGACCGTGTCGTGTTTGGGATTGGCGTGTTTGTCGTTATTGGAATATCGAGAGGTACATCAATAAAGAGGTGCTGAGACTTTCTAAAAACGATGAGTCACATAGTCCAGATTCAATATATATTTACAAGATGTAGAGCAGCCAAAGTATAGGTGCTAGCTTGGTGATGATCTGAACTCCTCTTAAGTTCCTAAGTTCATTCTCACAGTCATCTAGCTAGAACACAAGTATTCTGTTCGGGGAAAGGGTCTTATCAAACAAAGGGAGCTTTAATTATTGGGAGGGAGACAAGAAGTCTTTTGTTTTGGAGGTTTGGGGGTTCTTATCAAATGTATACAATTTTGGGTCTATTTGGCTGGGATTAAGTTATTTAACAAATGTTCTGGAAGAGGGAGTCTGGTATATCGCAGGGTGGGTCTTATCTGTATTGGGGCATACCGATTGATATCATATACTATCAGTGAGGGGGTGTAGACTAGTACCGGTACTATCATTACACAATAACAGAGCAAGAGAAGGAGAGGGGCAGACCAATACCCCTTTCATAGTGCTTGTATCGGAGTCACACTGATGAAAATACTGATTAAATTTTACTTACCGGTATGTATAAACAAAGGTGAAACCGCCGCTTTCCCTGCTGTCCTTTTCATACTGCGGGTGGAATTCACTCGCTGTGGCAAGCCCTTGCCGGAAGTAAAGAATTATTGCGTGATTATTAAGCCCGCACCCCATCTAGCTAGCATGCAGCATATTCAACAAAAAGTCAACAAACACAGAGGGTTAGAAAAACACCTGCATACACTGCGACCTTTGACCATTTTCATCGTTTTTTTAATCAGTGTTTTCTCCTGAACGCATTCACAGCGGCTGTTTCATCGGTGTCACACCAATAGAAAGAGAATTTAATTGCCTATTTCTCTTCTTTTCATCTGCTATTTTATCGGCTTTTCCTCCTCTGTACCATTCATAGTAGCCATTTCATTGGATGCGTCCGGATGCACCCGGTGAAAATCAGGCCAGTTTGAAAGGGGTACAAGAGAGGGGGAAGGGAAACAGAGAAAGAGAGAGGGAGAGAGAGAGATGCAAAGGAGATCGATGTATTCAATATTTTCAGCATAAATAGAATTGAATATTCACTATATATAGAGAAAAAGAGAAGTTATAGACATGTAAACAATTCTATGTCCGTGGAGAGACGTAAACATTGCATTTAACTGGGTTGAATAGCTGGACAAAATATAAACGTCTGGGAAGGAGGCTAGCATCATAGAAATTTTCATTGAATTTTCTCCAAAAAAAAAAAAAAAAGAATATAAAAGAAAATAAGCAGAAGGAAAGGGGATGGAAAGAGAAAGAATCCTAAAAATAGTCATTTATGACATGAAATTGTACATTCATAAAATACATAAAATAATGTGTGGCGAAATTATTCAACTGTGACGGATTGCCAAACAAAATCAAATCAAGAAGAAGAAGAAGAAGGACTATTTGATATTGTACCAGACATGGAAGATTAACCCTATAGGTTTAAAGACCGTCAATACTACTGGGCCATGCATTATGGTTCAAGGCATGCCCACATAGAAGATTTGTTTATGTTGGGGGTCTGGGCAAAATGCAATGAATTATTGAAAAATTATTGCATTTTCTTTGTTTTTTTGTTTTTGTAGGGGCGTCGACGTACCCTAGCGCCCGCTGCGTACAGTCATGATTCATTGGCTAAGCAATGGCCTCGTTACTGTGAGCCCCCAGGATCAAAACCGTGTCTATGTGCTATATTAGCGCTCTTTTATGAGGGATTAATCCCCATTACTGTCAGTTATGACTTAAGGACGTAGGTCCCCTAGTTGATTAGCATTGTAGCACACACATGCTTTAGCAGTCACGCAAAACAAACACTCCCCAATTGTCATTCAATAAAATCTGAGAATGTATACTATTATCTAGATCTATTAGGAATAAATCATTGTCAAAATCATTCAATAAATTGGGGTAAAAAATAATTATTCCACCATTATGACCAACAGTGTAGTAATTGGTAGTAATAATACTATTATTATTTATATTATTATAATCGTTATTATTATTAGCAGTTGTAGTAGTATTAGTAGTAGTAGTAGAAGAAGAAGAAGAAGAAGTATTAGAGGGAGTAGTAGTAGCATTCTTACTGTTATTATTTTATTCAAGAGAAGATTGAGTTTTAAAATCGGAAAGATAACAAATAATTTGGGAGCATTCTCTTTGTCAATTTGGAAGAAAATCACTGTAAATATGTACATTTGAAAAGAAATGCTCCTCAATTGCCCTCATGTTTGAAAATAATTAAAATGAACTTTGTGTGTTGCCTTTAAACTCATTATTTATGTAATTCCAAATATATTAAACTATCTCTCCTTTCTTTTTGTCCTGTCATTAACAGGAAAGCAGTACTTAGTGCTTTCATCTGATGACGAACAGGACAGAGTGTGGTCCAAGAAGTTGTGTACAGTTCTGAATAAGAAAGGACATCAAGCATACTGGCTTCATGATGTGCATCCAAGAAGACACCGTGCGCTCTTTTATCAGGTGAGTTTACACTAAGGGCTTATACTCTGTGATTAGTATTTGAGTTAGTGTCCATCTTACTCCAAATGGACATAGTAATCTTTGAGGTATTGCCCCAAGCGTTTGGAGACAGAGTCGCCGGGCGGCTACGGGAGTTCCTTCCCTCTTGGGAAGCTATCACCGCAGACACTTTCGTGCTCTCAGTCATGCGAAAGGGCTTCTACATAGAACTAGAAGAACCCCTCCCGGGCTGCGCCATTCGAGTTCGTCCGCCTCCGTTGTCCGCCCCTTTCCAGCAACACATCCCAAGCAAGATTCTCATGTTGCTGGAGAAGGGCGCTATAGAACCGGTTTCGGAACAACCTTGTCTGAGCCTCTCTCCGATCTTTATCATCCTCAAGCGCTCTGGGAAACTGAGGATGATCCTCGACATGAAGAGGATCAATTTCACATCGCTCCGGTACATTTTCGCATGGAGCATTTGGCTACTATCCTCCCGAGGATAGGCCGGGAGGACTTGGCAGTCTCAATCGATCTCAGGGACGCATATTTTCACATACCCATCCATCCCTGATCGAGAGATCTACCAGGGTTCACCTTTCACGGCGACACCTACAGGTTCTGGGCTCCTCGTGTGTTCACCCGCGTGGTGTCTGCTCTTACTGCCTTTCTTCGGAAATGCGGTCTCCAGCTGTTTGCCTACCTAGACAACTGGCTCCTTTTAGCGAGCTCAGAAGCCTGTCTACTGGTTCATTTACAGCTTCTTCTGCGGACCACGCAGGGCCTCAGCTTCCTGGTAAATTGGGAGAAATCAGAGCTGTCTCCCACCCGTACCCCGGTGTACTTAGGCGTGGAGTTGGACTTTCAAAGTCAATTGGCCCGTCCCAGTCGGGACAAGATTCATACCATTACCATGACGGCCCAGTCCCTGCGGCATGTCCGCAGGGTCCCGGCCAAACAGTGGCCTCAGTGGCTAGGTTACTTAGCCAGCCTTGTGGACGTCATTCCAGACTGACGTCTTCTCATGAGACTTTTTCAAAGGCATCTCCTGAGTTTTTACAAACCGAGTGTCGATTTTCTCTCAGTCATGATTCCGGTGCCAAAGGAGATCAAGCTCCTTCTCGTCCCTTGGATTGACAGTGCATTTCTGGCTCAGGGCAAGCCCTTTCGCACTCATCTGTCTTCGGTCTCCCTCTCGTCGGACGCCTCCCTTCTGGGGTGGGGGGGGGGGGGGAGGTCACTATTTAGGCGACATGGTTTTTGGGGACCTGGGATCATCTGATCGTGCTTCCGCACATCAATGTCCTAGAAATGTTGGCGGCCTTGGCCTCGCTTCATCATTTCAGACAGTTTGTCGTCGGTCGCACGGTCCTTGTTCTAATACGGACAACACGTAACTGTGGCTGCATACATTAACCGTCAGGGCGGCACGCGCTCGTCCAGTGGTGCCGGTCTATGGACATCACTCCAGTGGCTTCTTATATTCCCGGCCAGGACAATTTCATCACAGATTTCCTTTCCCGTGGGAAGTCTCGTCCGTAGGAGTGGTCTCTCCATCTGGAGGTATTCGACTTTCTCCTTACAGTGTGGTCTCCGTTGGAGATCGATCTCTTCGCCCCCCTTTCAACCACCGGCTTCCGAGGTATTGTTCTCGGTTCCGGGATCCGTAGGTGTGGGTGCTGGACGCCTTCTCGCTCCACCGGGGATCTCTCCGGTGCTTTGCGTTCCCTCCATTCCACTTGATCCCTCAGGTCCTCAGGACAAGGCTTGGGTGCTGTTGATCGCCCCCCATTGGCCGAGGAGGTCGTGGTTTCCAAACCTCTTAGAGCTGCCAGCAGACCAGCCTCTTTGTCTTCCACAGAAGGAGGACTTGGTGTTTCAGTCTCTGTTGGGAACCCTTCATCCTCGGCCAGCGGTCCTCCACTTGACCGCATGGCTATTGTCGGGGAGGTTGCAGCTGAGGGTCTCTCGGAGAGAGCCGCTCAATTTTTGGTGATGAGTCGTAGAGAATCTACGAGGGTGGTGTATAATTCTCGTTTGGGGGCCTTCCACATTTGGTGTGAAGGCCTTGGCGTTATTCTCACAGGGGCTCTTTTAGTACTGACGGGGGCTCTTTTTTATACAAATTTCCATTGAATTGGTAGGTTTATGCTATGATATATTCCTCAATTCTTTGCTTTTTCATCATATCATTTTTTTAAGTCAGCATTTTCCCTCTTACAAATTTACAAGCTACATACCTGTTACTGACCTTCATCCCGTGATGACATTCTCTCGATTTCTTCCGGTTCTGCACATCCTTCCTCATTATTCAGAGCAACCTTTACATTCTTTCTTTACGAGGCGATTTATTTCTGGTGCTATTTTGAACCCCCGTAAGTGATGTTTTCCTGGCATCTACTAACATCTACTTATACTGTGTGGGTTTGGACACATAATGGCGTTTTTCTATGCACATCACATTTTCACTTGGCAGCCCAAGGGGGGGGGGGGTCAACCCCCTAACCCCCCCCCCCTTAGATCTGCCCATGTTACCATATCTTTCCACGACATCTTGGTCTTCCTCTTATTCTCAATAGGGACTTTTAGATTTGGCTGGACGTGTAACGTCCTTTTAAGGCACTGGCAGTGCCTTAAAAGGAGGTCACAGGTTGCAGTCATCCGCACGGAGACCGTACGTTGTAAGCACGTACAACTTAGTTACCACGTGTGCAACGTACGATGCACGCAACCCGCTCACGGCCAGGCATGGCGTGCGGGCCACGTACTTACGCCGTGCGTGTTACGTGTGTTGCTGGTACTTCCTCCCTGCCTTTGCCACTCCCTCCCTACGTTTCAGATAAATGTGACGGCCGTGGCCTCCCCAAAAACCGTAAGGACTAGAAACACGCACGGTGGGTTCTGACCATTTCATTGGTTAAAGGTTTGAAAATTGAAACCCAATATTGTGTTAAAGTTATAACAGAAAAGATAATCTTTATTTTATAATTCCACGGAGGCGATTTTTAATTTTGCACTCGCAACTTGAACTAAAAACCAGTGAGCACTCCTTTTCAATCTTCTCATTCTGCAACAACAGATGTATTGACCTAAAGCTTTGGCGAGTTGACGTCAATTTTTGTGCGACCTCTGAGGAGGGTGGATTTAGGCTTCAAATTGACACCTGCATTAATGCCTTATAATGGCAGTTCAGCTACAGGGTAATAATATGATACTGTATTAAATTTAGTACAGTATATTCATATAGTCCTGCCGCCGCACTAATGTCCTTTGGCAAGACATTGATCTACATTTGCCAGATAAGAAAAAGTTTGTAGATTTCATGCGTGAGAAGTTTAGTGAATACGGGCCCTGATCTCGCTGTGCCACGATAGTAATTCTCATAGAAAAGTGAAATATCATTGGATTTGAGGTTATTTGCATGTTTCAAGTGTAAAACTATTACCGGTAAGGGATGCCACGTAGCTTATTCGAGACGGGGAAACCGTTGATTTGAAAAGCTTTAGTGTTGCACAAAATTCTTCTTTCACTTCGTGCCTATTGTTTTGTGCCAATCTGCTCATGTGACAAACGAGCATTTGTGGCAAATGAAAGGTTAGTGTATTTGTGAGATGTCTGCCTGCTGCTGTGTGTGTATTTAATTGTTTATCTTTTGTTCTTTCAGGTTCAGTATGTGTTGGTGATTTACACCGAGAAGTACAAGAAGGATTTTCAAACAACTGGAACTAGAAACCAGTGAGCACTCCTTTTCAATCCTCTCATTCTTGTAGGAGTAAGGCATTTGAGTTAAACCTAAACTTACCTAATTCATTAGGTAAGTTTAATACATCAAAGATGTCTCTAAGCGCTTTACAAATATATTATCACCTGGTCGTCGGATTCGGGTTTTCCCACACACAATGTATGCACATTCTCCACTCCCTGTTGAACATTCTAGCCAGGCCCCATTCTACAGACACTCACAATGCTGAGCAAACTACATGAAAGTTTGCATCCTACCGGGTACTCATTTAACGTGGGTGGAGAGTGGCAAATGTAGATTAAAGTCTTGCTAAAGGAGGCTAGTGCCGGGCTTGGATTTGACTCCGTGTACCTTGTGATCTACAGCCTGGCGACTTTAATAGACCACAACACCGCTACACCAACTATCTTTACCAAAAGTCTCTAAAATACTTACTATAAACACCAAAAATATTGTGAGCTATTTTGAACTGAAAATACCTAATTATCGTCAACTGATTCTGAAAGAATACTTTCCCATTTCTTTTGGAAAATTGGAACTTTAAAGAGTTTCTAAACACACAATTTATGAATTTGTTTATATACTATAGTTACTTTTCTCATGCTGCAAATAATTTCTTCTTAGTAATTAATATTTTTCTTGTGTGGGTCTTTTGAAATATGCTACCATTTTAAAGGTGTATCTGATATAATTGAATAAAAGTCTGAATAATGACAATGAAGATCGAATTTATTTACAAACTCAGAATATGCGAGAAAATTACCATCCCCTTGCAGTAAATGATGAATTCTAATGATACCTCTGTTTATCCAATCCGTCTTATAGAGTATAGTAAGCAAAAAACTACCGTTGGTGAAGGTGATGGGACAAACTATCACTTCCGAGGCGATCTGGATGTAGCTATCTTTCCGAAGCGAAGCTGAGGAAAGATAGCGTATACATTCTGATCGACGAGGAAGTGATATTTTGCCATCGCCTGAAACCAAAAGGTGATTATTTGCTTTATATTCCACATCTAAAACAATTTAACTACAAAAAGAAAAGCATGTGTATGCATCTACATAAAAGACACCATGCCCGAATTCACACCAACAAAGTTTAATAAACAGTTTAACCCAACCCCTTGAGGGTACGGTGCGCGCATGTGTTTGCTTTAAGTGGTAATGCGCTCATTGGTAATGCGTGCATAATTACGCCTGTTTTAGTGCGCTTTTGGATAATCTTCAGTGAAAGTGCGTTGCCCTGTGTAGATAGTACCTCTATCTTCAGTGAAAGTGCATTCCACTGTGAAGATAGTAGTACTATCTACACAGTGTAACAAACTTTTGCTTGTCCCATCAATAATGGGAGAACTATCTTTCATCACGTGATTTACTTTTGACCAATCGTAAAGCAAAATTCTTAGTATGTGGAATATAAAACCATTTATCTTGATACATGAATCATCCATTTAATTTGATTATGAATAAATTCTTCAGGAGGATTATCTGCAAAAGATAATTAACTCCAATATAATAAGATATCTTTGAAAGGAACATTATTTGCTATCAAAGATTTATCGTATTCATGTATAAGGGAACACCAGTCGTTTGTTATGTGATTAAGATGCATGCATTTTGGACAATTGTCATTGATAGTTGTTTAAAACACCACGACTTTGACATATTTTTTAAGTGACCGATGTAGTGGATTCGGTGTCACATCACCAGAAAACACAAATTACTCGTCAAAGCTTCACACTTTTCATCAACAAGCTAAAGCTGCATTAATGCCTTATACCGTAATGGCAGTTCAGCTACAGGGTAATAATATGATACTGTATTACAATTAGTACAGTATATTCATATAGTAGCTGCACTTTAAATGAGTGTCCATATTATTTGTAGTATCATTATTATGAAAACTTGCTGTAAACAGAGCACCAGAGAGAGAGAGTATTTTCTTGCTGTTTGTATTGTGATTACTCCAATCCTCATGACACTTTTATACAATGTAAACTTTATTCCTTCTTTTTTGTGTCTTTTAGGATACTCTTTCAGGAGATGCAGATTGAATATCAAATCAACAACAGAGTCAATCATCGATTCATCCCTGTATATGATGTCGGCATGATTCGTCTGTTACCTGATGCTCTGCTGAATGGCAACGCGGCTGAGCGGAACTACATCATGGACCTTCTGAGTAGCAAGCATCCTAGTGAGGGCATGCATTCCTCGGCGCCATCCCAGGGGACACGGCCTGGGCCTGTCATTAATCGAGAGTACCACTCTCCGCAAACTCACGCCAAGCGCAACAACTCGGAGAAGAAAGTACCGTTTTGGAAACAAAAATTTCCTAGTGAGGTCAGGAGCATGCATTCCTCAGCACCATCCCAGGGGGCACCGACAGCTCTACCTGCTCCGCCCATAACAGGAAATGAGCTCCACCTGTCATCACTTAGATTAAGTATGAGCTTTCTTCTTTGATTTTAATGATGGGTTTATCCAGCTTTGTTTGTAAACATTGCTTGATACAACCACACATGTATATTTTATTCCTCTCAATGTATGGTGGTGAAGAATTTCAGTTATATTTTCATTTTCATGTATGTTACATGTCAAGTATTGTACTGTTCACATGTAGGAAAAGAGGAATGAGAGAACGTGCAGTGAAGCAGCTTCGAGAACGTTATGGACGCAGCAAGAGAATCAGCCTCGAGAATGTTATAAACACAGCAAGAGAATCAGCATAGAGAATGTTATAAACACAGCAAGAGAATCAGCCTCGAGAATGTTATAAACACAGCAAGAGAATCAGCATAGAGAATGTTATAAACACAGCAAGAGAATCAGCCTCGAGAACATTATAAACACAGCAAGAGAATCAGCCTCGAGAATGTAATAAACACAGCAAGAGAATCAGCCTCGAGAATGTTATAAACACAGCAAGAGAATCAGCATAGAGAATGTTATAAACACAGCAAGAGAATCAGCATAGAGAATATTATAAACACAGCAAGAGAATCAGCATAGAGAATGTTATAAACACAGCAAGAGAATCAGCATAGAGAATGTTATAAACACAGCAAGAGAATCAGCATAGAGAATGTTATAAACACAGCAAGAGAATCAGCATAGAGAATGTTATAAACACAGCAAGAGAATCAGCCTCGAGAATGTTATAAACACAGCAAGATAATCAGCATAGAGAATGTGATAAATTAGCAAGAGAATCAGCATAGAGAATGTTATAAACACAGCAAGAGAATCAGCCTCGAATGTTATAAACACAGCAAGAGAATCAGCCTCGAGAACATTATAAACACAGCAAGAGAATCAGCCTCAAGAACATCATAAACACAGCAAGAGAATCAGCCTCAAGAACATTATAAACACAGCAAGAGAATCAGCCTCGAGAATGTTATAAACACAGCAAGAGAATCAGCATAGAGAATGTTATGAACACAGCAAGAGAATCAGCCTCAAGAACATTATAAACACAGCAAGAGAATCAGCCTCGAATGTTATAAACACAGCAAGAGAATCAGCATACAGAATGTTATAAACACAGCAAGAGAATCAGCATAGAGAATGTTATAAACACAGCAAGAGAATCAGCATAGAGAATGTTATAAACACAGCAAGAGAATCGGCCTCGAGAATGTTATAAACACAGCAAGAGAATCAGCATAGAGAATGTTATAAACACAGCAAGAGAATCAGCCTCGAGAATGTTATAAACACAGCAAGAGAATCAGCATAGAAAATGTTATAAATACATCAAAAGAATCAGCATAGAGAATGTTATAAACACAGCAAGAGAATCAGCATAGAGAATGTTATAAACACAGCAAGAGAATCAGCCTCGAGAATGTTATAAACACAGCAAGAGAATCAGCCTCGAGAATGTTATAAACACAGCAAGAGAAGCAGCTATCCAGCTTGTCAACCAAGTCGTCAGCTGGTGTAAACAAATAGACAGGTACTTATTTAATAACGTTTTCCTGGGGAGCATTCCAGCCAGGCGTCATTTTTACAAGCGCACACTTGCTCATCTAACAACATTAATTTTCGCATCCTACCGGGTACCCATTAAACACCTGGTGGCAAAGTTGCTTCCTTATTACTTACAGCCTTTTCACACAAGGGTAAAATTCATTGTATCTAGAGCTGATTAAATAGCTTGAAGGTACTATGTCCCTTTTGCAGGCCAAAAAAAAGAAAAGGTTAAATTCCAATTCCAATTTAGAACTCCCCTTAAAAAAATGGGGCTTGAAAATGTCTTTAAGTGGGAAAATAATGACTATCAGGTGTCAAATCGACTTAGGAGCTATAGAGCCAATAAGTAATAGTCTTGATTTTCAGACCATTGTACCGCATAGTCGTACGTTTTATGTTGCGCAAAGATTCAATCAGTTTAATTTTGGCCATTTAATACAAGAAGTGTGTTATTGATGTAGACAAATCCTTTACAGCTCATTTTATGTATGTTATTACCAAAGAAGAAGAAAAAGCCAGTCAGTCACTCAATACTGACAATAGTGTCTGACAGTGAAGTCTAGCAAGTAAACGGGTTTCCTTGCATAATTTGAATATTAGGACACTGCTAACGTTTAAATTTCACAGATAGGACATACATGGCATATTCATAATTCCTGCAAAGTTCTACAGAATTTGAGGTTGGCTGCAAAAGGGACATAGTATCTTTAAAGCTGCTTAACTAAACGGAAATTGTCCCTGTGTTAACGTCGTTTTTACAATGTTTGGACAAATACGAAGTCGCGATTCATACTCCGGTCAAAGACAGGCGGCTGATACGAAAACCTGTATCTAGAGAGCAAGACGTTTTGTGTTTGTGAACTGATATACGTCCTTAACTAGACCGGGCACTGCTCTTTAAATGCTAAGTAGAGCCATTGCGCAATGGCCCTACTGAGCGTGTGAATCTCGAACGACCGCACAAAAATTTTGTGTGTGCTAAAGATGTTGTATCTAAAGCTGATTAGTTTAAGGCTCTTTTAACTAATCAGCTTTAATATTTTTTACCCCTGTGTGAAAAGGGGGTTAATAGCATGTACAGTGTAACTAGTTTTGTCTCAGTTAAGTGACAGTTTGTTTGCTTTTATCCAATTTGTTACACTTTTAAGTTCGTTATTTAATATTTGCGTCAATAGACTAGTTCACGGTTGAAAAATTACTGCAATGACCCCGAATATCCACAGATCTTAAAAACAGGAAGAGGTCCAACTTTGTACATTTTGAAATAATCACTCCTACAGCGATGGAGGTGCTATATAAATAGCCTTTGTTTCCCCTTTTCAAAGAATACTTTAATGTTACATAACTTTCATGAGCACGTATCCAGTATTTCGTCTCCGTGTATTTCAAAATTTGTTCTGCAATGACCTTTATCTGCTCATGCTCAGACTGCAATCGTGAACTAGCAGACAAGATGACTTCTTAATGTTGTTTAATAATAATAATAATAATAGTGGGTTCTTGTATGATTATTACCCTGGCTTTAGCACGGCTGCCATACAGCGCTCTAGCATTTCAAGG
The DNA here is from genome assembly GCA_035222895.1 of Strongylocentrotus droebachiensis. Classification (NCBI taxonomy): domain Eukaryota; kingdom Metazoa; phylum Echinodermata; class Echinoidea; order Camarodonta; family Strongylocentrotidae; genus Strongylocentrotus; species Strongylocentrotus droebachiensis. Next base: position 17,761 of record JAVYIG010010524.1, on the reverse strand, counting down.
AATAAATTCCTACCAGGTACCCAGATAATGAACAAAAGTGGGCCCAGAATACTGCCCTGCGGAACTCTGCAAAGGGCAGGTTTACTTTCAGAGAAATGACCATTCAGTGAAACATACTGGAAGCGCACTTTAAGATATTTCTTGAACCATGTCAACGGTTTTCCCCGAATTCCATAGTAATAACATTCGTATAGAAGGATATTCATGATCAACAGTACCAAATGCTTTCAAAAAATCTATGAACAAACCAACCATATTAGAAGACTGATCAATAGCTTTGGCAACTGTTTGAACTAAAGAAGTATTGCATGGGTAGTATTCCTTTCTCGGAAACCAAATTGAGTATCAGAGAGGATGTTGTGCTTTTTAAAGAAACTCATGGTTCGTATGTGGACCAACTATTTAAGGATTTTAGACAAGGTTGTAAACAATGAGATGGGTCTATAATTACTAGTTAATGTACTGTCACCTTTTTTATCCCCTCGCCGACAAAGTCGGAGGGGATATAGTAACGCTGCCGTCCGTCCTTCCTTCCTTCCGTCCGTAACAAATTTGGTTTCCGATCGATAACTTCAGTAATGTTTGACAAATTGTAATGAAATTTAATATGTTCGATGTCAGTGATAAATTATCACTTAAATCATGAAACCCTTATCAGCACAAAAACAGAAGTTATCTATATATAACTTCCATGTTTTGCAATTCCAGTGTGCTACCTCATCTTGACATTGATGGCACAACAATCACTCGTTCCCAATCTCCCAAGGATCTTGGGGTCACAGTGGTCAACGTGCTGAATGTGAACCAGCATATACGCAACGTGTGTCGTATCGGATCTTTCGAGATCCACAAAGGTGGAAAACTGGGAAAATTTCTGGATCAAATTTCTACTCATCTTCTTGTAAATGCCTTTGTAACTTCCCACCTTGATTTACTGCAATGGACTATTAATCAATCTCCCTAGCTCTCATTTAGCCCTTCTTCAACATATCCCGAACACAGTAGCACGCCTCATCACAGGTGCAAGAAAACATGAACACATCGTGCCGATCATTCGTTCTCTACACTGGCTCCCCCTCCAACAGCGTGTCAAATTCAAGATTCTCCTGCTGACATAGAAGGCCTTACACAAACTTGCTCCCTCATATCTCTCAGAAATCATCACTCCTAAAACTCATATACTCATGTACGCGTCTCCAATCATCATCCATAGGAACATCTTCATCTAGCCCCAGGCACTCGCACACACACCCGCTATGGCGATCGTGCCTTTTCTGTCCCCAACTTTAAAAACCTTCAAGAGTAAATTTAAAAGTTATCTGTTCAATATGTAATGTAATCATATTTTGTTTGTTAATTATAAAGCTCTATGTAAATATTACTTATTATTATTACTATAGGTTTTCCCGCCCAATTTCATCAGAGTTGCATCCAATTTAACGATGCGATCATTCGATTTTGAGCGAATTTGAATAATCATCAAGACCAATATTCAAAAAGGTAATTAGTTCTTCAATTTAATTGTATTAGCATGCGGTTTCATGATTATCTCACATAAACGTGTAAAACGTGTTCAAATTAAAAAATGCATGAATGCATTCAATTTCGCACCTGCACCGCCCTGATGACATTGAGGTAATCAAATTCACGAACAGGCAAGCATTTATAGCATTTGGGCAGTCTTTTTATGCCTCCGTTACGAAGTAGCCGGAGGCATTATGTTTTCAGGTTGTCCGTACGTCCCTACGTACGTATGTCCGTACGTCCATACGTACGTCCCATCCGTACGTCCCGTTCTCGTGATCGCGTTATCTCAAGAACCGACTGATGGATTCCTACCAAACTTTGGTCATGTATGAAACTTGCAGAGCCAATGAACTGATTAAATGTTGGGGTCACTGGGTCAAAGGTCAAAGGTCACAGGGCTCATTATGTATGCAAAATAGTTTGTGATCGCGTTATCTCAAGAACCGATTGTTGGATTCCTGCCCTACTTGGTTCATGTATGTATCTTGCAGAGGCAATGAGTTGATTAGATTTTGGGGTTACGAGGTCAAAGGTCACAGGGCTCATTATGTATGCAAAAATAGCTTGTGATCGCGTTATCACAAGAACTGATTGATGGATTCCGGCCAAACTTAAGTAATGTATGTATCTTGCAGAGCCAATTAATTGATTAGATTTTGGGGTCATAAGGTCAAAGGTCACAGGGATCATTATGTATGCAAAAATAGCTTGTGATCGCATTATCATTAGAACCGATGGATGGATTACCATCAAACTCAAGACATGTATGTATCTTGCAGAGCCAATGAACTGATTAGATTTTGGTGCCATTAGGTCAAAGGTCATGGGGCTCATTATGTTGCAAAAATAGCTTGTGATCGCATTATCATTAGAACCGATGGATGGATTACCATCAAACTCAAGACATATGTATGTATCTTGCAGAGCCAATGAACTGAGTAGATTTTGGGGTCATGAGGTCAAATTTCAAAGGGTCATACATGTACATGTATATGAGAAATAGCTTATAATCACGATATTCTGAGAACCTGTTAATGGATTACATTCGAACTTGAATTTGAAAAATTTCTTCTATTTTGGTTTGTAAAATTGCTCTATGACGGAGGCATCATTTTCGACTGCACGCAGTCGAAGTTCCATCTATTTTTTTTTTTTCTTTATGTTCTTTGCAATCTGCACTGTTTGAATAAATTATGCAAACTTTATGTACAGTGTACCTTGAAATTGGACCTTTACCTTATATTGAAATATCTCATTCCTCTGACAAACTGTCATTGAAGCAAGAGCTTGTATAACTCCACTTTCATATGCATACCTTCATTTAAACATGACTATGGTGGCGGCTAGAGGAGAGTACATGAATATCTTGAATAGAAAGTAAAGAAATATATAAAATATGATTAAAATAAACATTATGAAACTTTAAAAATGAAAATGAAATCATATAATTAAAAACAGTGAAAAAAATATACATGACGTCAAAAAATGGAACTACAGAACTTGTTTATGTTAATTTAATTCAAAAGTTTTAAGTGCGAAGGAGTGTGCCTATCAATTAAATTGAAATTGGTATTAAGGATGAAATTGAACGTCTATCCAGCTGGCGCCAAATTGATTGACAACTTTTCGTGATTAAATTGAATGGATTTTCCCTGAATTGAATGAAATAAAATTTAAAAGGAATGATATAAAACGAAATTAAATGCTCAAAGAATAAAGATGAACCTTGAGAGCAGAGAGTTGATGAAAAATCGTTTGAACTTGAATGCCTTTTCATGAATTCAAATGCCACTCTGATGAAATTGGGCGGGAAAACCTATATTACAGTGTACATGATTTTTTATTAGGAATTTGTTATTCGAATTATTTATCATGTATAATATCATAACTTGTAGATTAGCATTACTTTTTTTATTTGTCAAGCGCTTAGAATCATTGTATTAAAGGGATAGTTGAGTTCTTGTTTAAGACCGCAAATGCCTTCAAAGTGCATGGTTATTGCTCTTATTCTTATTTATGACATTTCTTGTGCCCTTTTAGACCTCAAAATGTGTGATTTAGATTGAATACGATCATACCAATTCTGCTCCACTTTCAAAAAAATATGGTGACCGTTAATACACTGGGCGGCTGGTTGTGCGTATTATAACAAACTTGAAAAAGCCAATATATTGGCATTGGCTGAAATAAACATATAAGGCGCTATCTCGTTTTTCAACAGCTGGTTTAAAATTACTGAATATTTGTGGGCACCACAAATATTAGAAATTGATATATTTATGGATATTTCAGCCGTGTCTGAACCGAATTTGATCAAACAAAGATGATTTTGTCATTTAAATTGTTCATTGTTTCAAATTCGACGCTCAGTTTTGCATTATCTGAGAAAAAAATTATTTTGTGTAGCGCCCTCTGCAACAAAACTCAATTATCCCTTTTAAGCGCTTTATAAATGTAATATATAATTCATTCATTAATAAGTAATAAATATCGCCATAATTTATGGAGGCCTTTCTGGGGTCTGATCCTGGGACCTCTTATACCCAAAACAAGAATCATTCCTCATTCCTGTTCCATTGTTCTAGAACCTGCACGTAATATGCAACTTTCTCAAAAATTTCTAAAAAACTTATGTACTATACCGTGTGTCTCAAAAAAAAACGTAACACTTTTGAAATGGTTGCCAAATTGAGCATATATAATTTTATGAAAAAATGTTGATATGTATGGAAAGCTAAAGGACCAACCTTTCATATGATATGAAAAAATTGAAAAAAAAATCATGCTTCGATGAACAGTGTTCACTTAAGTTAGAGGTATGAAAATGGGCCTGCGCAGGATTTTTCCTTCCAATTTTGGACAGGTAAGTTACTTTTAGCATACAAAATAAGTTTGATATGAGATATTCATGATCGATGGATTAAGAGTTAAAAGGATGTTTTGAATACCAGTCCTTTCTCTCTGTCATTTATCAATCCCCAAACACCACCCCTGCCACACACACACACACACACACACACCAACTTCCACTCCCATCTTATTGTATCATTGATCTGGTAGATGTGAACAGGATGAAGGAAGAATGGGAAAATGTTAAATTGAAATACCGTATTCAAAATCATAATTGACATTATGCAACCCACTCTCCTCCCCCCCACAACCTTTTCCCATCCCATCACCTACCCCTTGCCTTTTCTTTATCAGTTTTCTTCCGTAAGTTTGGTGGATCATCAATCACATTTTATTCAGGTTTTATGAATGACCCAAACATGTAATAGCTAAGTACATCATTCATTATGCATTGAAAATACCAGAATTCGAGGTATTCAAAATATCCTTTTGATTCAAAATATCCTTTTGATCCATCGATCATGAATATCTCATATCGACCTTATTTTGTAAGTTACAAGTAATTTACCTGTCCAAAATTGGAAGGAAAAATCCTGCGCAGGCCCATTTTCATACCTCTAACTTAAGTGAACACTGTCCATCGAAGCATGATTTTTTTTTAATTTTTTCATATCATATGAAAGGTTGGTCCTTTAGCTTTCCATACATATAGACATTTTTTCATAAAATTATATATGCTCAATTTGGCAACCATTTCAAAAGTGTTACGTTTTTTTTGAGACACACGGTATAAAGCAGTGATATAAATTGATCACCATATACATATACATTTTTCATGGAAGGTAATGTGTGTTTCAGAATACCACATCTATTTGTCACATACATGTAGCAGGCACAGTTTGGGTTAACAAAGTCTCTAAAAATTAAAATTTGTCAGGAATGTTTAGGACTTAATCATGCCCCAGGCAAACCTTGAACCACGATACTTTGTAATCTGTATTTGTAATTATTTGTAACACATGCATCTTTATTTATATGTTGACATTTCTCCTCAGACTCGATACCATCCACGATTGCAAAGAGCCTGAAAACCGAAGAGACGACTGAACCTGCAAAGGATGACTCACCAAGTGCAAGGTACAGACATGTTATAAGTCCACTGTGATACACATATAATTGTTAACATTTAGCACTGGTCACATATAAATGCCCATGACTGAGGATTATCATTTTTCACTTTGAAGAGTACTTAAAGTTTTTGTTCTCTAAAAAGTCTTGCGAATGGGCGACACATGTTGTGAAACAAGATGGTGGGTTAGGGGAAATAAAAATATGAATTTATTGCAATGACGAACCTTCGTCATTGCCTTGTTTTCGTTCACATTCTGCCCCATTAATATTTTCCTTTTCCTTTTCCTTTTCGTCCAGAAATCCCATTCGTTTTGCACGTAGTGTTTGTTATTCCTAGTAAGGTGCTTTCCTCATGTCTTTTTCCTTTCAAATTTCATAGGCATAGTCTCTAACATCTCATCAAGGTCACTACATTCTTCGATTTTCGAAATCACTCATGCATAACCTTCCAGACGCCATTTTGTCCGTTTCTGGTCCATTTTAAGGCCTTTCTTTCTTCCTTCCTATCTCCACTATCCTAGATCCTACAAACTTCTAACAAACTCCTCTAGATAGTCTAAGAGATGTCCTGACCTTCAAAACGCCATCTTTGTACACAAAATTCAAATCTGAAACCGACTCCGTCAAAAATCTCTCAAATTCTTGAAAAGTTGACCCCTAAAAATCTAAAACTGCCATAACTTTCTCATATAAATTCCGTTTTGTATTTAAATCATACAGTATCTTTATCTCATGATTGCACATAGCCATGCCAAATTTCACGCTCCAATGACTTTGCAAAACATAAATCGCGCCCTCTAAGGTTCTGGGAATGGGCTTTCTTTCTGTGGCCGTATCTCCATTATGACTTGGCAGACCCGTACCCTTTTTTGGATTTAGATACTTGAAGTTATGCCCTTTCCAGCCATATTCAAAATTATATACCCTATCACTGACCAAATTTGAGAAAATTGCCCTCCAAATTCGCCATTTTCAAGAAAATTGAGAAATAACTTCAACTTGCTCTAAAATGGCGATCTTTATACCTACATCAATGAAACTTGGCAGACACATGTATCCATATACGTGACAACTGTCTGCTAAGTTTAGTAAATTGTAATGCCCTCTTCGCAAAGTTATCGCCAAAAATGATGAATTTACTATGCTTTACGTAATAGCGAGTTTGATGCGTGCAGTACGTTTTGCGCAGATGACAATGGTGTCAAACTGACCGCACTGAAGTGCCCTTTTGAATGATACCAAGTATGGTATATGTTCACGCAGAAAATTGTGAGTAAATCGCATTTGAACAAGGATCACTATACGAATTCCGCCGAGTTTCCGCCCTATTATAACACGTTTCGGCCATGACGTCATTTTTTTGTGTTAGTATGGGCGGCCGTTCGTGCCAAAGCACGCGTCGTAACATGTTCATCATGCACCAAGTCCTATTGGTTTTGCACGCAGTGCTTGCGAGCCCTTTCTAGATCCCTTCCTCTACTCCAATTCCCTTCAAAATTTGTAGGCGTAGTCTCTAGCATTCTAGACCGTCCAGACACCATTTTTTCCGTTTCGGGCCATTTTGGTGACCTTTCTTTCGCCCTAACTATCTCCACTATCACAGAAGCTAAAGACTTCTTACATATTGCTCTGGATAGTCCGAGAGTAGCTCCTTCGTTTGAAACGTAGAAACATGGCGTCATTGCACGCACATGGTTGTGACACGATTGCATTTCTAGTTGGTTATTACTCTCATAGGGAAAGAATTCAAATAAAAACATCAACTCTCCGAGATAAAATGAACCATTTTATCAACACACTAAAAACAGAAATAAATTACATGGTTCTAGGACAATCACCCCCCCCCTCCGCTAATTACCAGCGGAATAATTCCCCCCCCCCCCCCCAGGACAATTATCCATGCAGAAAGAAAAAAATCTGCTTGTATTAAAATATCTGGGCAGACTTCACCTTTAGTTAAATGAACAGAGGGGGGAGAGGGGGGGGGGGGGGTGGTCGATATTCCTTGGGGGTAGTTTTCTGGGGGATGATTGTCCTTATACAAAATTACATACATGTAGGCCCTACAGTTGAACATTTTTAAAGGGTAAAATGTTAAAAACAGTGGCCTCCTTTCAATTCAATCAAAACTTCATTATGTAAACATGCAAGTACACATTATTTTTTCAATTATTATCACTTCATGAACAATTATGCATATTGCTTAAAGGCCAAGTCCACTCCAAAAATAACTTACTTTCAAAAGAAGCAGAAACATCAGACAAACCAACCAATATTTATTAGAAAGTTATGCATTTTCGAAAAAGTCTGTAAAAATATGGAACAATGAAAATAACAAGACAAATTGGAGATTCACTCATGAGTCTGTGACGTCAAGTCCTCACTATCCACTAATTGTTTTCTTTATATTGATAATATAAATTTCCTATTTTCCCCCTAAGAATCTTATTTCTTCACACCAGCATCCAAGATAGTATATATTATATACCTCACTTAAGTAATCCAGCCATCTGATTGGTCGAAATTGCATTCATAAACTTCAACTGTTCCTGTAAAATTCTCGGTAACCATGCTTAAAACATTTCAATATTTTTAATAACCATGGTTATTAAAAATAGTTGGTCAGCCTCCATGGTTACCCCATAGGTTTACATGTTAAAAAATGGTTTGAGCGATGGAGGATACCGTATGTGTGCGAAGGATTGGTCGGTAATTTCAATACAATTGAATCTCGATCGATCTTACCGACAATTTTATCTTGCATTGTTGACATGAAGACGAAAATAAACTTCCAAAAACAAAAAAACAACATCTGCCGATAGATCTTGATCTAAGTTCATGCCAATATGCATTGCAAAAGTAAAAGAAGGGTGCTTTTGCGAAGCATTCATCACGCCGAAGCCGGTTTCAATCCATTTTAATGTATATATTGTACAAAACTGCCAAGCAATTGAACAGCGCGCGATGGCCGAGTGGTGTAAGGCGTTGGTTTAAGATGCATCACTCATTGTACGCAAGAGTTCGACTCTCACCTTCGACAAAAAAAAAAAGTACTTTTTATTTTTTATTTTTTAGTCTATTTTTTTTCGGCATATAAAAGTATTAATGACTGCTTTAATATTCGAGAAATAGTTGTTTTTATACGCTCTTGGGAAGGTTACAATTGGGCTATTCCCCTCGGTACGCCTCGGGTAATAGCACAATTCTAACCTTCCCTTGAGCGTATAAAAACAACTATTTCTCTCAAGGCAGTCATTAATACTATATTATATACTTCTCTTTAGTATGTCTAATTAATCTAGTCATCTGAGTTAACGAAATTGGAGTCGTGATTTTAGCCATGCTCGCAAATAAACGAACTATGCCAGTTGCCCCAGTAACAGGCATTAGTTAATGTCAAAGATGCCTGTTGCCCCGAGTAACGGGCCGCATAATTAAATTTTGCTGAGATCCCCATTGGTTTACGTGTAATTTTTTTCTTTGTGCGAGCGCAGATACCATACAGTGTGCGTGCGATTTGTTAATGATCGTAACATTCAGGCAACTCTACAGTGAAGATTAACAGACAGTGTCTCAGATTTTCTTTGAAGGGCTTTTGTTTTTATACCCAGTGATCACCTCCATTGTTTTCCAAGCAGCAGCAGGTTTGTTATTTCGAAAGTTATTTTCGAGCTTGTTTTTATAAGACATTTTGCTAGAGTCAACTAAGCGTTTAATTTCCCTTTGTACCTCTTGAGCACGCCGTTTTGTAACCCTTATTGTTGGGAAACTTTTTAATCGTTTTATGGGGTATAACTTCTGAATTTGTTTTATAGATTTTTATTTTTTTGTTGAAATATTTGTTTTTCAAACTTGCTAAGCTCCACCCCAAAAACTTCCAGATCTCATTCCCCTTGCGACATCATTTGTCAGTCATCAATGAGCTGACTTGAGAAAGTGGCATGTAACTTTGCCAAAATTTTGACCACCTGTTACAATACCACAAACAATAGCAACATATAAGTTGCTATGTCAGACATGTCAGACTAAACTAATATTCTAGAATAGACAATGGTATGTAATTTCCCCCGGCTTACACGTTCATTATAGAATTGCATGCTTCCATACATATTAACAATACATCATCATTGCCTTTGTCTTCCTGGTGATGCTACAGCATGTCTGACATAGCAACTTGTATGTTGCTATTGTATTACGTATTGTAACGAGGTCTACTTCGGCAAAGATACATACCACTTTCTCAAGTTAGCTCATTGATGACTGACAGATGATGTCACAAGGGGAATGAGATCTGGAGGTTTTTGGGGTGGAGCTTAGCAAGTTTGAAAAACAAATATTTCAAAAATTATTTAAAAATCTATGAAACAATTTCAGAATTTTACATATCAAAATATGACATGAATGCAGGACTGCACACCAACAGGAATACACTTGTATTTCGATGTCATGGGTCATATAGAATTTTTGATATACAATGAATTAAAGGCTAGATTAGATGTAAAGTATAACATGCTTAAGTTCTGTTTTTTAAAAAAAAATATTCTAGTGGTCAAGCATCGAGTCAAACACATGGAATTGATGACATCATCACCAAAGTAGCAGACAGTATATCAGATGATGGTGATTTAAGGAGACTTGGTCTTGAGCTAGGAGTCCAGATTCCTGTTATCAACCGTGCATTAGAGACCAATTGGGCTGGAGGTACAAAGACCAGTAATGGTAATGTGAAGATGCTCCAGAACTGGGCAGAGACGGTTGAATCATCCAAGCTAATCCAAACTCTTAGAACAGCTCTCAAAAGGGCGAGGTTATTAGAGGTGGAGGAGACATGTTTCACGAGCAGCTCCAGAGGTAATATTCCCAAATATATAAGAACCTATACAGCAACATGATTACTTTACTGCCCCAAAAAAAGTTTTTAAAAAAAATATAGTAACCACAATATTACTTAGTGCTCACACAACCTCCCCCCCCCCCCCCCCCCACCCCCGCATAACTCTTAGATCGGTACAGTCGATGTTTTTAAATTTTGGCACAGTCATAGGTCATTGTCATAAGACGTGACAGCAACATTTTCAAGTTCATCAGGTTTATGATGTCATCCAGGCGCCATTCTGTGAAAATCAACTCATGATCATATATTCATGACGGAAAGTCATTTGTCATCCATATTTATCATGATCAAGGTCAATATCCATACGGTCAATTTAGGGTAAAAAAATGTGAGTATATGTGTACGTCGGCGCTCATAATTTCAAAATGCTCAAAATCATTTTTTATTCAAATTAAAGTACATATAAGGCCATTTTAAGCATTCCCAAATTTTGCGCGCACGCACGACCACGCGCCTGTTTTCGTTCGTCTTTACCCTACACAACATATAATCGCCATTCCTTTTTCTTTAATGAAATTTCCCATTTTTTTCCAAACAATTTGATACCATGTTTATCTCTTTATGTTCATTAATAACGGAATGAGCATCCGTTCAAGATAAATATCCGTGCACGCGAGCTCTTGCAATACATAGCATATATGGGCAAAAGCATGCTTATACAAAATCCATTACAGTTCTTAAGGATGCACCAGGACCCCCAATAATTTTTCGAATTGATTGTATCTCTGTTAATATTAATCGATTATCTAAATTTTGAGTTGTTGTAGCTAAGACAATTCTCTTCAACATCAGTGTTCACCATTTTTCGTTTTCATGGCGTTATCACGGTGAAAATTTCAATTGGGAGCAACATGTCAGAATTTTCTTAATTTGCGTGTACCTTCTATGGAAGGTGAATTTCGTTCACATCATGAATCTACATGACATTGTTCTTTGAGAAGTATCTCGCTTGTTTTTGCTCCATTTTCTCACAAATTTTGGTATCTTATAGCTGAGACTATGGGCTATAGGAAACATATCAGAGAGACTTTGTTTTCAATGGTTTCATGTGATCTACCAGATCAATTTACCTCTAGAAGAAATTGCACTTTACACATGTTTAAAAGAAAAGTCTCAACATCATTAACTTTACCTTTATCGCATTCCAGCGGTTCATATGCAAATAAATCTGAGCCAGTGGTGTAGTCAGCTGGAAGTGATAAATCAAGGGAGGACCCTCCCCCCCCCCCTCACGGAAAAGCAGTAAAAACCTACGCTGCAGGCAGGCGCTGATTCATGGGGGGCCTGATGGGCCCGGCCCCCCCCCCCCCAAAAGTTTTTTTTAAATAGATGATGAACCACAATTACTTACCCTATATATATATATATATATATATAGCAAGATATTGAATAAGTTAATATATTTATGTATTTATGCTAAATATTAAATAATTAAAATTTAAAACAAACAAAAAACAAAAACACACATACATGTAAAAGTTATATATTACACATATTATACTTATGAAATTAAGACAAATGCATATTCCATATTGTGTAGAAGTAAAATAAAGTATGGAATAATAAATACGTAAAAACATATGAATATGGATCAGTTAAATACTATATATAATTGTTTTTGTTTTAAAGAGACAGAAACTGATATTGTATTGAATAGATCATATTACACACAATTATACATTTAAAACAAAAAGGGGTTTTATATTGCGTAGGAGTAATATAACATAAATAAGAATGATAAATAGGTTAAAACTATAAAAATATATAAACATATAAAAAGCCTTAAAAACAAACAAAAACACAGCTCACTAAACCAATAAGTTAGCCCCTCCCCTACACACTTATTTCTTATTACGTCAGCTTTGCCTTGAAAATATTTAATGATTTAGCACCTTGTACATCATGTGGCAAGTTATTCCATGGTAAAGTCACACTGTCCTACTTGTAGCTACTTGCTCCCTCTATATAAAAAACTTCCAAAATCGGTGCCTGTTGGTCCCCCATGATCCTCTTTTTCTTATGTTAAATGAGAGCTGAGTTAATGAGATAGCCACCTGTCACAGTGACCTCGCTGGCTCGCTGGGCGGTCTAATCCCTTCTTGCTGCAGTAGTAAAGCCTACCTTTAAGGCCCCTCTATATTTAAAAGATCTTATCATAGTCTCAATCTCTGGTCTTATTGTTTTCACATTATACAGACTTAACATGTATAGGTGTATAGTCAGCAAATATGAACCTTTCTACTAAATATTCAGGAGCTTGTTTTAAGACAATCTTATACATCATAATTGCTACATTATTTGTTCTATTATTGTCAAGTGTATTCCAATGTAGTCTTGTTAAATTTTCATCTGATGAGGAATACCAAGAGGACCTAGTAATTATTTGTGCTGCTCTATTCTGAATTGTTTGTAATTTATTTTTCTGTGTACTTCCACATCCGCCCCATATTACATCACAATAGTTTAAGTGAGACAATACTAGTTAATTATAAACCAATTTTATTTCATATTCATTTACTATATTTCTTATAGATTTGAGCATATATAATCTGTTACTTGCTTTTTTATGAATAGTATTATTATGTTCCTGCCATGATAACCTTTCATCTAAAGTTACCCCAAGGTGTCTACACTTACTAACTTGAGTTAACAAAGTATTATCAATACTAATGTTTAATTCAGTATCTTTAACTTTGACGTTGTTTCGTACCGAATAAAATGTATTCAGTTTTCTTTATATTCAAATTTAGTTTGTTTTGTATCAACCACTTTTTAACATATTCTAGATCTTCATTTATCTTTTTACTTAATTCTAAATTTACCAACACATAAAGCATGACATACATAACCTTAGTCAGAAATGCGTGCCCTATTCTTTGGGGAGCACATACGAGTGCGTCACTAGTTTACTCACGAGTGTATATGAAAATCCAGGATCTCTTTACAAAAGAAAAACATGAAGCTCATTTTTTTAATCATTTGCAGACATGAAACTCCTATCAAACAGAGCAAACTATTTAATGTTGATTGTTACACTTTGAATTTTGATACCCAGGAACAGACGTGGCAAGTAAGACGATTCACCCTTCAAGAGGGGGCACCATCGAACTACCGCACCACGGAATCAACCTCTGCATACCCGCCTTGGCACTACAAAAGGAGTGTGAGATTACACTAAAGGTAATTTGTAAGATTCTCACCCACCCTTCCCCCCCCCCTCTCTCTCTCTGTCTCCATCTGTATCTCTCTCTCTATATATATTACCCTAAATGTATGGCGTAGCCTTGCTGGACGCTCTAAAGGCATGAATGGGAGGTGGTCCCCCCTCTCTCTCTCTTCATACTTGCCTGGGCTCTACAAGATGATTTTAGAATTACCCTAAAGGTGAGGTGTAGCCTGTAATGATACATGTATATCTCATAAGTCTAAAGGTTAATAGCTCCATCTTGTGGTAATATGTCAGACATGCACAACAAGACAGGTACATCTCTTTATAGATGCTACAGTGGGTGTCTCATGTACTGATAACTATGTTTCAACTAATAAAGGTTCTTTTGAGCTTCTAAATCGATGTCAAGCATAATTATTACATAGCCTGGATCATCGTATGGGTGGGGAAGGGTGGAGGTGCTTTTATCATTTGGATCTGGGGGGAAAAAAAAGAATCAATAGCTAGTGACAGAAAGAGTTTGTGAGCAGATCCTTGTCATAAAACGGCTGGCTTTACATTTACTTTCCGTCAGCCAGTCACAGCCCCTTTTTGCACTTGTTGTTCCTTTAGTTTTCTGTTATATTGTCTTTTCAAGTTTTAAAGTTAACAAAACAATTGATATGAGTGAGAAAAAGAGAAAATGAAAAGAAGAAAGTATAACAATAGCAATGAAAAAAGAAAGTAAGAAAATGATAAGAATGTGAAAAGGACAATAGTGCACTACTAATTATGAGTAAACTAATACAGTTAACCCCCTTTGCATGTTGCAGAAAACGGGTAAACACACGATGTTAACACACGATATTCGATGCCGAAAGAAAAACAATGAACTGGGACTTTTGATTTGCAATTATTATGGATAGTTTGTGGTGCAGATAATCTTCAACGAGTGAAGAGCACCTTCTAAATTTCATCATCATCATCATCATCAACTTCAGGTGGCGCTGTAAAGCGCTGCTGTGGTCTTCACGAGAGCACGCCATGCAACTCTTCCACCTGCCAAATTTCAACAACAACAATAATTATGTTCATTTTTGCAATTTACTCTGTTGAGGGCAAGACATAAAGTTATAGTGATGTCTGCATGTTTTCGTTCCTATTTTTCACTTCTGAAGTACCCATCATCTGTTTTTGTTTGTTTATGGTTTACTTGATTTAGGCACTTCATATTTTGATTAGCGAACTTAAAAGAGTGTAGGATTGGATAGAAATACTACTGATACCTAATCTCATGCACCCGATTTATCGCCATTTCTCTCAGGTTCTGCCACATCCGTCAAGTGTCCTTTTCGCCGATAATGAAGCTATTGTCTCCCCTGGTATAGTGTGTGAACCTTCGGGGACAACGTTTGCATTGCCATTAAAGTTGGTCATCCCTCACTGTGCAGTACTAACAGACCCCTCCAAAGCCAAAGTCACCATGCACTTTACTCATGGCAATGCTAAAGGTGAATGTAAAACCTTAAAGATAAACTTGAGTTCTGGTAAAACAAAGAAAATGAATTCTCAAAGAATCAAACAAAACTTGCACTGAATGTTCAAGATTACAAATAAATGTCATGTGCCAAACAATTTTGGAAGAAACTGTATACTGGCTGAGTAATATGAGCATAGAAAGATAAGAAAATCAGGTAGTACTCGCCCCGACACCATTTGTGTAGTCCCATATATATCTATCTATGTACAGTGCTTGTTACTTTACCAAGAGGGGCAATATGAACGTATGGAGCAGAGGGAGGGAAAAAATACTAATTCTGTGGATAACAGGGGGAAAGAGAGGGAGAGGGGGCTTAGTTTTTGTTCATGTCCATGTTCTCTCATGCCTCTCTCTCCATGTACATCTTTCGCACCTTTGCAGTCACAAAGAAAGAACTGTCATCAACAGGATCCCCTAGGTGCATAGTAAGAGCAAATGACCTTGAAGTCTACATCACCCATTTCTCAATTTATGAAATGTTCATGGCTATTTCCGACTACCTCATTGGGAAACGTGTCGCTTCTACGCCGTACCTTCCAAAATTGATGAGTCGCCTCCAACCGCAATACTGCCATCTACGTCTGTTTAATGATACTCCTGGTCTTGCAGATGTGAGTAATTTGGCAACATTTATAATATTGTGAAAAATATGCATTCAGGATAAAACATAAATAGCAAAAGCTGTTTTTTATGCCTCTGCAACCCCTCTGCAACAAAGTAGCCGGTGCCATTGTGTTAGCGGGTTGTCCGTCGTCCATCCGTACGTCCCGTTATCGTGATCGTGTGTGTTATCTCAAGAACCGATTGGTGGATTGCCATCAAACTCTAGACATATGTATCTTGCTAAGCCAAAGAACTGACTAGATTTTGGGGTCACAAGGTCAAAGGTCATGGGGCCTATTATGTGTACGTATATGTGAGTATATACATATATATATATATATATATAAATAACTACTGAATTATTCATACCCCTTAATAAGAAGATTTATATATTTTTTTTAAATGTGAAAAATGTATTTGTTCAGATTTATACTTCTTGAGACTGACATATTAAAGCTTACATTCAAACCTATTTAACAAAAGCCCTTATTCAACCAGTCCATCTTTCATTCTTGAATTACGAACTTCACAAAAGTATCGTATTTACAAGGGGAATGAATAATTTAGATGTATCTTCTTCAAAAGAAATTCAGGATAAATTGATGTTATTGATAGTGGAAATTCAAACAGATTACCGCTTTTTTTTTTTCCCTTTCTATTTCTTATAATTAGCTCATAGAAAAAGAGGAAGAAAAGCTTGATTATCGCAAGATGGCTCCAACAAAGAAAATGTTTGTGCACTTGGACAAAGGTGAACTGAAGATCATATGCGAGGTCAAGGGAGGTTATGTCCCCGAGAACGAAAGGGTACATAAACAATTTATACATTGGCTTATTTATACAGAGTGCATGGTTTAAAATGCAACCATGTTATATCTTCAAGGGGGGGGGGGGGTGAGAGGAACGAAGCAATGACCCATCATCCCTACAAACTTTGGTATTCTTAATTCCTATTCCTTTGTATTATTCTATTTTTGTTCTATATGTTCTTTACTCATCTCCCCAATATTAAGGTCATACTAATGCAAAACGAAAATATCATGTCATACAAACCAATCTTTGCCTTCATCATGGCCAAAAAAGAGAATCGGTCAACTGTGTAATAAACATATGAATTTGTTCTCCTTTATTGTTATTAATTCTGTTTTGGTTTAACGCAATCCCAAAGGATTCATGGGAATCAATGTAACGTAATGTCATAAACTTGATGAATTTGGAAAATTACATCAAACAAAAGTAATCCAAACGCAATTTGTACATGCAATGCAATAGGCTATTGTAATTGCTCTTTGGTTGATTTCTTGATAATCTTTTCCTTGTTTGTTTTCCTGATTTTGTTTTGTGTGTTTCCATTTCACAGATGAAGACCGTATCGCTAGATGATATCTACAGATTGGATCAAAACCTTTTCAGTTTCTCAGTGAGAGCAACCGGTGATGCCGATATAGATTTTAAGTTCAATTTCTATCCCCATTGTGACGAAGGACAAGCATTCATTGCGAAATTCTCTGGTATGTACCTGGGTCTCGTTGCATAAAACTTACCATTGATGGTTACTTTGCCATTAATGGTAACTTCCATAGAAACATTGATTAGATTGACTCTCAGGTAATGTTGCCATGGTACTTAATATCAATAGCAACGTTACCATCCATGGTCAGTGTACGCCGACTTTGTCTATTCTTTCCTTTTTGTCTCGCCAAAAGCGAGACATAGTTCTTATATAATGAAACTTAGACTATAGAGTTATCACGTGAGTAGAATTTCAGGTCACTAAGTCAAGGTCAAAGGTCATTTCAGGTCAACAAACTTAGACTATGTTGTGGCATCAACATCAAAAACTTAACCAAAGGTTAAGATTTTGAATTTTTAAAATAATTTTGAAAGTATGCATTCCTCTTCCATGAAACTTGATTGTAGGGGTTATAAAGTATCCCCAATTTTGTGAGTAGAATTTCAGGTCTCGAAGTCAATGGTCACTTGAAGTCAACAAACTTAGGCACCAACATAAAAACTTAAAGGCATCGTTTAACAATGTTAAATCTGAGATGCATGGCCCTACATGTTA